>SNQJ01S0023360.1:15884-82219 GCA_010110895.2 Picea sitchensis
TAGCCAGTCTTGACCACACTAACCGAGCTTCGAAGCTTCTCGGGACTTGCCAACTTCTACTGATAGTTCGTGTTGGGATTCTCCTATATTGCATGGGCCCTCAGCCAAGTGACCAAGGGCGGTGGTAGGGAAAATTTCACATGGGGGACGACACAACAACGAGCATTTGATGATCTAAATCATCGCTTATGATCAACTCTAGTACTCTCCTTACCCAATCTGCAAAAACCATTCATGATTGAGACTAATGCATCTGACTATGTTGTAGGTGCAGTTCTCACTCAACACAATAATCCAATAGCATACCATAGTGAGATGCTCTCATATACTGTCCGAAAATACCTCACCTATGACAAAGAAATGTATTCCATTGTATAATCCTATCATCAATGGAAACATTACATTCTGGGAAAGGAGACAATCATCTACACTAATCACAAGCCTCTATAGTTCATATATACATAAGGGAAGTTGCAGAATGACTGCATCAAAAGTGGTCCACATACCTGCAACAATTCCATCTCAACATCAAGTATAAGATAGGGAGCACAAATCGTGTCGCTGACTGCCTCAGTCGACCTCCCATGGCTGCACTCACCAGTGTGCTCCATTCATGTGGGAATGAGGCATATGAATGGCCCCAACTTTATCAGCAAGATCCTAACTTTGCAACCACCTATCAGCTCTTGGGTACATGAGCAAATGTCACTGGTTTTCACATTCAGTATGGATTGTTATGCCATCCAGGCCACCTCTTTGTTCCTGCAAGCGAGCGTGAAAAGATGATTTGGGAGTCTCACTACAGTCGGATGGCATAACATTTTGGCATGGAGAAAATTGTGGTCATTCTAAAGAAACATTTTTATTGGCCAAAACTTCTGCAGGACGTCAACAACTATATCAGATCTTGCACTGCCTGTGCCATTGCTAAGTTAGCCGTCAAGAAGCAGGGCTTATACATCCCTCTTCCAATCCCGAGAGGCCTTTGGAATCCATCTCGATGGATGACATGTCTGGCCTTCTGTCCACCAAGAAAGGCAATCATTGCATATTGGTGGTGGTTGATCAGTTTTTGAAGATGGTCATTCTCACAGCATGGAAGAAGAGCATCACAACGACATATACTGCTAAGCTCTTCTTCGAACGAGTGTGGGTCCATTTTGGGATACCACTGACCATCATCTCTGAATGGGACAATAGGTTCCTCAACACATTTTGGTTGAGTCTCTGGTCATTGTTGGACACCAAGCTCACTAAATCCACTGCCTTCCACCCTCAAACCGATGGCCAAACAGTGGTCGTTAATCGAATGATTGTGCACATCCTGCGCATGTATAACTCTAAGCATTTGCGTACATGGTATGAGAGTCTTTTATATGTTCAACACAGATACAAAATGGATCTCCATAGCTCCACGGGCAATATCCCATTTCAGGTGGGGTTGGGATTCCAACCCTTAGGTCCCATTGGTGTTGCAATACCTCTTGCAACTACACAGACAAAATCTTCCCATGTTCAGTTTGAGGCCGACAAAGCCACAAGATTCAGCACATCCACCAACATGTTCATGAGATTTTTCAGAAAGCCAACGCTAAGTACAAGCAACACCATGATCAACACTGGGTACCACACAATTTCCAGGTGGGAGACAAGGTATGGTTCCATTTGCAAAAGGAATGCCTTACGGGGCACCATCAGAATCTCCGTCTAATTCACTATGAACCTTACACTATCACCAATGATGTGAGTGACAATGCTTTTGAGCTCAACACTCCCCCCTTCCTTGGCTTACACCCAATGTTCAATGTGGAACTCCTTCGACCATATTTTCCACCATTATTTGACACCTCATAGATCACAGAACAATTGAATTCAACATAGCTCAACCCTGACTGCATGGAACATGCATCCATTGATCAGATATTGGACACACGGGTCAAGGGCACTCGCCAATAGTGGATCCAATTTTATCAAGTTGTCAAGGCAAGGCAACACCTACACCAAGGAAAGTGGCTCACCCAGGGCCAAATTTAGCAGAAATTTCCTCACTTGATGGGGGAACTCAACGTAATGGAGAATATTGCTTCCTAATGGAGGAGGACCGATCTAGGTGGATATTGGTGGCCACACACCTATTCCAACTGGCTCATCTTAAGAATTTTAGTTCAACACGTTCTTCTATAATTCTTTGTAATTGTGGGTTTTACACTTCTGGGGTTGTCTGAAGCCCGACACAGCTTCCAAGTGGAGATTGGTGGCCTCCCACCTATTCCAACTAGCTTATTTTGGAAGTTTTCATGTCAGTACATATTTATGTACTTCTAGGGCCATTGTGGGGCCCTAGACAGTGTTTTCTTGGCTTTCCATAGTTAAAATATAGATGTAGTTAGATTTTGACAGCAAAATGTGTATTTCTCGAAAATACCTTTCAAACGGGCTATCACACTCCTAAAACGGAGGTCGTATGCAAAAGTTATGACCCCGGCAAGTTGAGGTACCAACTTACCCATCGGGGCACACATAAATTTTGGCATTTAATTTCCTAGGGTTAGGTTTTTGGATGTATAGTGTTTTGGAATTCATGAGTAATGTTAAAAAGGCCTCTAGAGCCTCATTGTAATCATTCATCTCAGACGGATCCACGTAGCAGCTACAACTCTTCTCAGAGATAGCTACCACCATTTGAGCAAGTTGTTTCAGTGCTGCAATTTTATAGTTTCAATCTATTTTATTTATTCAATAGAAGGTATTGTTCACTGGATATTTGTTGTTGTTCTTTGTATCTCTGTGTTATTGTATTTAGTATGTTATTCATTTCATTCCGCTCATAAATCTGGATCAGTTCAAGAGGGAGGACTCTACAAATTGAAAGGGCGATCAGATCTGACATTAATTCATCACACTGTGAATCTGATTGAATTATGGCATAGGATATTATCTCACCTACATTACAAGTCTGTACCAAATGTGAGAAATATGGTGATGGGACTACTAGAGATCGAGGCAAAACCAGACGACATGTGCAAAGGTTGTGCACAAGGTGAGAACGTGAAGCACTCCTTTCGCGACAATGATAACATAATCAAAAGAGTATTGGACATTGTGCACTCGGATGTATGTGGACCGATGTAAACAACTTCACTGAGAGGGTATGTATATTATGTGTCTTTTATTGATGATTACTCACGTAAAACTTGGATATATTTGTTGAAGACAAAGAATGAAGTGTTTGGAAAATTCAAATAATTTAAGGCACTGGTAGAAAACCTAACAGAGCAGAAGATAAAGACCCTGTGATCAGATAACAGAGGATAATTGACTTTAGAGGAATTCAAAGAATATTGCAAGGAAGTTGGGATAAAGAGGGAGCTTTCTACTCCCTACAATCCTCAACATAACGGAGTAGTAGAAAGGACGAATTGAACGATCATGGAAGCAGTGAAGGCTATGATCCATGATCAAGATCTACCTATGCATCTGTGGGCAGAAGCAACAAAGACTGTAGTGTATGTGCAAAACAAAAGTCCCCACAAAGTATTGAAAACAAGACACGAGAGGAGATGTTTTCATGAGAGAAGTTGAAAGTCAGCCATCTAAGGATATTTGGTTGCCCCGTATTTGTGCATGTCCCCAAGGAAAAGAGGACAAAATTGGATCCATCCGAAAAGAATGGCATATTTGTTGGTTGCAGTGACACATCGAAGGCATACATGATATATATTCCCTGTCACTAGAAAGTTGAGATTAATCAAGATGTCACCTTCGATGAGAGTGCAACTTTCAGCAAATCAAAACAGGACTGTGCAAAAGAGGTTCATGAGGAGGAGAATGAAGTTACTAAAGTTATAGAGGTATAAATAGTTGAACCATGTGAATTCATTCATGATGATAATGACATGGAAGAACCTCAGAGGACAGTAGAGATGCCTTCTCGCAAGAGAAGACTAGCGTGGGCACAAGAGCTCATTAGAGATGCAGAAAGATATGGTGCCCCAAAAACATCTATAAGGGAAAGTAAGAAGCCGAAACCATATTCAAGCTATGTGGCATGTTTGTGTGATATCATGGATGCATAACCGTCCAATTATGAAGAGGTTGCATAAAATAGGGTATGGAAGGATGACATGGGGGAGGAATGTAAGTCCATAGTAAATAATGATGTTTGCGATGTGGTCCCCAGACCAAAGGAGAAATCAGTAGTAAGTTCAAAATGGATGTACAAGATTAAACATCCAGCTGATGGCAGTATTGAAAAGTATAAGGCTAGATTTCTGGCTCGAGGATTCTCTCAGAAGGAGGGCATTGACTATGAGGAGACATTTGCCCCTCTAGCAAGATATAACTCGATCAAGACTATACTTTCGTTGGCCGTAGTAACGAAATGGAAGGTGCTTTAGATGGATGGGAAGGCAACCTTCTTGAATGGTGAAATAAAAGAGGAAGTGTATGTGGAGTAGCCACAAGGGTTCAAGGTACATGACAGGGAGACACATGTGTGCAGATTCAAGAATGATTTATGTATTAAAGAAGGCACTCAAAGCATGGTATGGCATGATCAACAGTTTTCTGACGAGCTTAGGATTTACAAAGAGTAGCACAGATCCTAACCATTACTTTAAGGTTGTGGATGATGGTCCGATAATACTACTATTGTCTGTGGATGATTGGTTTCTAACATGTGTGGAAAAGCTCATCTCAGAGCATAAGAGAAAACTGGTTGTTGAGTTTGAGATGAAAGATCTCAGGATGATAAATTACATTTTGAGTCTCGAGGTATGGCAGAGACAAGATGATATCTTTCTGAATCAAGGGAAGTATGCAGTGGAAATCTTGAAGAGGTTTGGGATGTTGGATTGTAAGGCAATCGCTACACCTATGGTATAAAATCTAAAGTTAGTGCAGGATACGACTTCAGAGACTATGGATGTTACTTTATAGAGGGAGATGGTGAGTTTGTTGATGTACTTGATGAACATGAGACTAGATATATGTTTTGTTGTGAAGACCCTGAGTCAGTATATGGAGAAGCCTAGGCAGGTTCATTTGGTCGCAACAAAACATGTGATAAGGTACCTTAAGGGTACAATGGATTATGGTGTCAGGCATGTGACAAACCATGAGTTCGATTTATATTGATATTTAGATTCAGATTGGGTCGAAAATATTCTTGATGAGAAGAGTACTTTGATGTATTCCATCATTCTAGGCTCCAGTATGGTTTCTTGGAGTAGCAAGACACAGTCATGTGTAGCACTCATTACAACTGAGGTTGTGTTATCCCCCAATTTAGGGATAACTAAAGAGATTATGTCTCGAGGCCCACAGGTCCTAGAAATGGAGTATCGAGAGCCAAATCGACATGAGAATGGCCCTGGAGGGCCCATCTTTTCTTCTATTTAGCGCCTCCACCTTGTCAGCAGCAACAACATTCATCACCATGGCTTGGTCTGTAGCAAAAGTGGATCTTGCTCTATGAGGTAATGAGTCCAGGTATCATGGTATGTGTCACTATGATCCTCAAAACTTTTGAATATGTGCATTTGATTCTTTTTGTTTCTAACGGGTGCTTGGATCTTATGCCTATCCACTTGACCATATCAGGGGGGGATGACAGGATGCCCTAGTAAGCTTGTGCCCATAGGTTTGGAGTTGCCACTGGGGGGATTCATGAGAATCCATCGTCCGCTCCTACCATACTTTCCACTTTCCACTTTCCATCTTTCTCCTACTCATCTATCCCATTACACCGATCCAGGCATTGGGTTGGCCAAATATCTAAGGGTTGTACCTTATCTTGTGGGAAGAAGGGGCTAAAGGCCCAGAGGGTAAAATCAACTGGCAAAAGATAGAAGACAAAGAATGAAACCTAGAGATGCTTCGCCCAAGGATCCCCGAGAAAGGAGTGAAAGGATTCTCAACAAGAAATAGAGCGACCCATAAAAATAATAATAAAACAAGACCTGGTTAGAGGATAGGGGGTCTCATCACGAGCTAGCCTATTAGGTCCATGGGCATCTAGCGGTATGACACTACTAACAGTTGGTCACCATGCCTGGGCAGTGGCTCTTGGTGGCATAGCCAAGAGAAAGGGGGTCTCATCACGATCCATCCTTCTCATTTTCATGAAGTGCTTATGGGTAACATTGCCACCACTGGTCACCACGCTAGGGCAGTGTCCCCTGATTAGCTTCTTGAAAGAAAAAGAAATAAGAATAATGATAAAAGGCATGATTGGGATTGGAAACATTTGCATCCATGACAGGTGCAACTTACCCTCTACAAAGGTACCCATAGGTAAGCCATGCATTTCCCTGCTATCACTGCACCCCTTGCCAAGACATCCCTTATCCACCTCATCCACTCACATGGCTTGGATTTGATTTCTCTTGGAAACATCCCACATCAAGTGAGCATTAGCCCACTAGGACACCCTGTCACTTCCTCCAAACTTGGCTTGCAGATTAGTATAATGTCTTTGAGCACTTGTCCGGGTAAAAGGGGTTTTATGCACATGTTTAATAAAATTGATGATTAGATGTGATTGACATTGTTATGATCCCTGTGACTTATGAGCCCATGGAGGGCGTATTTGTTGATGTTTTAGGACCATATCTGATGGAAGGTACCCAAATGGATAGGTACACATGGGGAGATGATTAGTTCAGACCTCCATGAGGTTGAAGGCCCACCAGATGGATGGTGAGACCCCAGCAGGGGGCAGAGACAAATAAGAGGTTTTACATCGGAGAAAAGGAGGACGTTCCACCAGAGGCAACTTAACAGGCCTGTACCGAGGAGGGTTCTGCCCTTTCCACCATGGCATTGGCCTTGGAAGGCCCATGACGTCACCCAAGACACTCATGACATCATCCAGTGCTTGTGGAGGTTTTGGGAGGTAGTTGTCGTAGTTGTGGCATGTGTCACAGCTTCCGGAGGCCTAACATTTTTCTCCAAGAGGCCAACCTTGCCCTAAAAGGGGCTAACGTCACCCTAAAAGGGCATGATGTCTTCATCTTTGCTTGATTTAGGGTTTTATTTTGACATTTGATGTAAAAACAATATTATTATGTATTTTTGGCCTTGTCAGCCTTTTATGACCTAAAATTTAATTAAGGTCATTGGTATGGTATAAGTAAGAGAGCTAAAACTCTCCTTTATTCATGATCTTTCATTCAGACTTGTGTGAGGTCTGAAATTTGCGCCCTCCTCCAGGGTTTTGGCTGAAATTACTAGTGCACACCTGTTGAAGGAGGCTTATTTTGGCTATTTTGGGCAATTTTCTTGGTGGAAGGTTTACAACTAGGGTTTGGCTTGATGAATGCTTGGTAAATGTCAATGAATTTCTCCAATCCTTCCCTTACTTGAATGGTTATAATATTTTACTTGCATTTTGTTGATAAAATTGCTCGAATAAACCCTAGGAAATAAGCACATGTTGGTATCCTTATTTTAATTCTCTACTAGATTGTGCCAAGGAGCCATTTTACTTGTTGAAGACATTGCTAGGGCCTTGCCATTGCAACACCCTATCATTTGTTCTTCTCTAAGTCGTTTTTACTTTGTCATTGAGCTAAAGAAGGAGGAAAATGTGCTAAGGCCTAAGGTTGCCTACACCTTAGTAAGTCGTTTTCCCTAGGGTTTGTTGGTTGAAGCCTTGGCTTACCAACACCTCACCATCAAACTCCTCTTTTCTTTGGCCTTGCTATTATCATATTGTCCTTCAACTCTTGTCGCTATTTTGACTCCATTTTCCCTATGAATGCATTGATCTAAGACCTTTATGCTTGAGTGCCTTGATCACAAACTTCAAACATCCAATACCTTTGAACAATTACTAATACCTTCTAACCCTAACCTACTAACCCTATTGTTTCAATTATCCATCTGATTTATAATTATACTTTGCAACATTTTATGCTTCTTTAAAGCTATTGAAATATTGGCTAAAGCGTAATAGTCTTTGCTTATAATGAATGTTGATATTGTGACATTGATAATAAATCGTTCTTGTTCATTGTGAAGTTTGTTGAAAAGAATTTATTGTGAAGTAACATATTGTGATTATTGCTATTATACGTCATTGATTGCTTCATCAATAATATTAGTCAGTTGCTTTATTTGAGAAAGTCCAATTATATGAAGTATTAACCAGCAAGTGACCTTGCAAATACAATTTCTTGTTGCTTTGTTATGGGTAGGTACATTTCTGGTTATTATTTATCTTTATTAGTTGTTTAGCCGGACTTTCTGATCAGTGGTGACTTGTGAGAGGAAAACTTTTACTTGGCCTTTTATCCATTGCCTTCTCAAAACCCCAGGTCACCGGGGATGTCTCCCCTGGGCCTCCCACTCTAAATAGAAAGAGACTTCCTGTTCAGGTGACACTGATAGGGTAATCTCCCGTTACATCAACTTGTCTTCATTTACCCTTTCCTTTCCTTCCAAGTACAAACTGTGTGATAACATTTTGGCGTCGTTGTCGAGGAACACTGAGTCAATTCTCCTCAAAAGACGACATTTTTCGGTAAGTCTTTCCTTAAGATTCCTTATATTACAAAGCTTACCTGGTGACTCCACTAAGGGTGATTCCCTTTATCTTTTTGGTAATTTCAAGAAAATTATTTGGTGACTCCACAATCCACAAGGAGGTACAATAACCCTCCTTAATCCTTCAGAAGAAAGCCTCCTCGAAACTCTCATGTAGTAAAAGCACTCTTCAGAGGAAGTATTCCTTTAAACACGATGTCTAACATAGGAACTCAGACCAACAATCCAAACAAAGCCAATAACCAAAGACAATGGTCATCCAATCTTTTAAAATTGCTAGAAATGACAACCATACCATGCTACCCTAGGCAGATGCCACCCAAGTATGAGAAGTGGTTGCCTAAGTTCACCGGTACTGATGCAATCAATGTCGAAGAGAATATGAGCAATTTTTGGGCGTTTTTTTAGCTTCACCCCGTCAGTGATGATGTTGAGGATTTAATCATGAAACTATTCTCTGCTACCCTCCTTGATGCTTCAAGACGTTGGTATCATGGTCTTCCTAATGGCATTATTAAAACCATGGATAAATTGGAAGAGGCCTTTCTCAAATGATGGAGTATCAAAGAAGACCCCAACATCCGGTTGACTAGGCTAAATACCCTTTGGAAACAAGAGAATGAGACCATTAGAGAGTTCCACACTAGGTTTGAAACCCTGTTGCAGAAGATCCATGTGATTCATCATCCAACAAATAACTTCCTTGTTTACATTTACACCAAATCCTTTACTGGTTAGCTAGGTTATATCCTCAGGGACAAGAACCCCCAAACAATCCATGAAGCCCAAGAGTTGGCTACAAAGATTGAGGACAACCTCCACTCATCCAAAATGGAGCCTTTCTTAAACCCAAGGGTCAAAATGGACACTAAACCCAAGATAGTCCACAACACTGAGCCTTCCTCAGATATTTGTGCCAACCGGCAAAATTTCAAATGACCATGGATGGCATGATGAAAAACCAAGAACTAATGATGAATAGGATTGTCAACCTGGAAAGAACCTAGAGCCAAGCACCAAGGGTCCCATACAAAGGCCAATTCCAAAAGCGGAACCGGGTTTATATACCAAGGAATGATCAAGAGGTTCCTAATACTTTAGCTCTTACAAACGTCGTGGATGAAAATCCTTGGTGTTTGTAGTGTAGTGAAGCACATTGGGATCATGAATGTCCCTATAACAATGGAGGCCATGACTAAGTAAACAATGTGGGCCATGTTATATAAGGCCCCCATATTTGCCTCAATATCACTCTCGAGGAACACCGAGAAGGTATAAAAGAGGCAGCCAGGAAGGCTAGAATGGAAGTAATAAACAACTTGGACCATGAATCAAAGGAGAAGTTGAGAAAACAAGAATTTTAGGTGTATAGACGAAAGAAGCTAAACCAACCCATCCCTACCAATCATGCAATAACTCAAACAAAGCCTCCACCTTTGGACATTCTCCTTCCTAAAACATCCAAGACCAAAAGGGTGGACTTAAACTTTGACTTCAAAGGGGCATTATCCAAGATGCACGTGACCATCCCTCTRAGAGARGTTATTAAGGTACCATCTGTTAAAGAAAGATTTGATAATTTCTTCAAGGGATCAGATGGACCTGTGGACCCCCCATCATGTTGCAAGCTAATCACTTTAGGGTCCAATATGATGAACACCCACCCTTTTTTATGACCTTGATGATGAAAAACAAAAGCCTCGACAATTGCATGCTAGATTCAGGGGCTGGTGCCAACATGATGTCTCTCAAGGTCATGCAACTATTGGGCCTAAAAGTCACACGACCTTACATAAATGTGTGCGGCTTTGAGTCTAGAGCCATACCCACACATGGGGTAATTGAAAATGTGGAAGTGTGCCTTGAAAGATACACTGAGAGAGTATTCCACATTGACATAGTGGTGGTAGACGCCCCAGATGTGTGGGGAATGTTATTGTCTAGAAAATTTGCCTCAATGCTAGGAGGCACTCTTGAGATGTACCTCACCTACATAAATGTACCTTTGAACAATGGAACAATACATCATCTCCCGAATGTGCCGATGACTAAGACCCATGTGCAAGAGACTAATAATCCCACCAAATATGACAAAGCACATGATCAGATCATGGAAAGTCTTCTTGAAGTTTCTCCCAATGATATGCCCTTTGTAACAAAGGAAGACTTTGATCAGATACAATGGCCCAAGAGAGAAGAATATCAACAAATCCTAGATAATTATAAACACAAAGAATTCAGGGTTGTAAAATTACCAAAGAAGGGAGAAAGTGATATATTGATTTGACCATCCCAGCAAGAAGTCTTCACAGCAAAATCCCACCCTCTTCCCTCCGCACATTACACCAAATTTGTTCAAGAAAAAACCAAATTCAAAATCAGGGAATACAAGGAGGGGGACATAGTATGGATGTGAGATATCAAGAAAGGAGAGCTAACTAATGTTAAGAGAAGTACTCAATTTTGGCTTGGGCGTTTCAAAATTGGAAGAAAATCAATTGATGATTCTTACTACTTGTCCACATTTGAAGGAAGAAGGCGTCCACTACCAGTCAGTAGGCACCTCCTTAAGCCCCACCAAGGTGGGGGGACTTGACTTCACAGGTAAGTGATGGTAAGTAGGTCATTGTATATACCATTTGCATTTCATGCTAGAATAGCTTGATTTTACATTTGTATATATGCTTGTTTTCTTTATATATATATATATATAGTTGGGGGTGATATCACCACCCCAAATGATCGATAATGGTTTTATGTTGAGATCAAGCAGGTTACAGGTTATGCCAAAGATGTTGAGGTTCTCATGCGCTCTACAGTGAGCACATGTCCCTGAGTTGGAGCCAGATGTTATCCCCCAGTTTAGGGATAACTAAGGAGATTATGTTTCGAGGCCCACAGGTCCTAAACATGGAGTACCAAGAGCCAGATCGACGTGAGCATGGCCCTGGAGGGCCCATATTTTCTTCTCTTCAGTGTCTCCACCTTGTCAGCAGCATCAATATCCATCACCTCGGCCTGGTCCTGTAGCAGAAGTGGATCTTTCTCCATAAGGTAATGAGTCCGGGTATCATGGTATGTGTCACTCTGATCCTTAAAACCTTTGAATATGTGCATTTGATTCTTTATGTTTCTAACAGGTGCTTGGATCTTATGCCTATCCACTTGACCATATCTCAGGGAATGACATGATGCCCCAGTAAGCTTGTGCCCATAGGTTTTGAGTTGCCACTGGGGGGATTCATGAAAAGCCATCGTCCGCTCCTACCATACTTACCACTTTCCATCTTTCTCCCGCTCATCCATCCCATTACACTGGTTCGGGCATTGGGTTGGCCAAATATTTAAGGGTTGTACCTTACCTTATGGGAAGAAGGGGCTAAAGGCTCAGAGGGTAAAAGTAGTTGGCAAAAGATAGAATCCGAAGAATGAAACCTTGAGATGCTTCACCCAGGGATCCCCGAGAAAGCAGTAAAAGGATTCTCAACAAGAAACAAAGGGACCCATAAAAAAATAATAAAACAAGACTTGGTTAGAGGATAGTGGGTCTCATCACGAGCCAACCTATTAGGTCCATGGGCATCTAGCAGTATGACATTACTAGCAGCTAGTCACCATGCCAAGGTAGTGGCTCTTGGTGGCATAGCCAAGAGAAAGGGGGTCTCATCACGAGCTAACCTTCTCATTTCCGTGAAGTGCGTGTGGGTAACATTGCCACCACTGGTCACCACACCAGAGCAATGTCCCTTGATTAGCTTCTTGAAAGAAAAAGCAATAAGAATAAAGATAAAAGGCATGATTGGGCTTGGAAACATTTGCATCCATGACAGGTGCAACTCACCCTCTATAGAGGCACCCACAGGTAAGCCATGCATTTCCCTGCTATCACTGCACCCCTTGCCCATACATCCCTTATCCACCTCATCCACTCACATGGCTTGGATTTGATTTCTCCCGGAAACATCCCACATTCAATGATCATTAGCCCAATAGGATGCCCTATCACTTCCTCCAAACTTAGCTTGCAGATTAGTATAATGTCTTTGAGCACTTGTCCGGGTAAAAGGGGTTTTATGCATATGTTAAATAAAATTGATGATTAGATGTGATTGACATTGCTATGATCCCTGTGACTTATGAGCACATGGAGGGTGTATTTGTTGATGTTTCGGGACCATACCCAATGGCAGGTACTCAGATGGATAGGTACACATGGGGAGATGATTAGTTCGGACCTCCATGGGGTTGAAGGCCCACCAGATGGATGTTGAGACCCCGACAATTGGCAGAGACAGCTCAAAGGTTTTGCACCAGAGAAAAGGAGGACGTTCCACTAGAGGCAGCTTAGCAGGCCTGTACCCAGGAGGGTTGTGCCCTTTCCACCAGGGCGTCACCCAGGTCACTCATGGCATCATCCAATGATTGTGAAGACTTTGGGAGGCAGTTGTGGTAGTTGTGGCATGTGTGGCAGCTTTCGGAGGCCCAAGGGTGCCTAACGTTTTTCTCTAGGAGGCCAATGTTGCCCTAAAAGGGACTAACCTCACCCTAAAAGGGCACGACGTCTTCATATTTGCTTGATTTAGGGTTTGATTTTGACATTTAATTTAAAAACAATATTATTATGTATTTTTGGCCTTGTCGACCTTTTATGACCTAAAATTTAATTAAGGTCATTGGTATGGTATAAGTAAGATAGCTAAAACTCTCTTTTATTCACGATCTTTCACTCACTCTTGTGTGAGGTCTGAAATTTGCGCCCTCCTCTAGGTTTTTGGCCAAAATTACTAGTGCGCACTTGTTGAAGGAGGCTTATTTTGGCTATTTTTGGCAATTTTCTTGGTGGAAGGTTTACAACTAGGGTTTGGCTTGATGAATGCTTGGTAAATGTAAGTGAATTTATGCAATCTTTCCATTACTTGAATTCTTGTAGTATTTTACTTGCATTTTGTTAATAAAATTGTTGGAATAAACCTTAGGAAATAAGCACATGCTGGTGTCCTTATTTTAATTCCTTACTAGATTGTGCCAAGGACCATTTTACTTGTTGAAGAAATTGTTAGGGCCTTGCCATTGCAACACCCTATCATTTGTTCTTCTCTAAGCCGATTTTACTTTGTCATTGAGCTAAAGAAGGAGGAAAACATGTTAAGGCCTAGGGTTGCCAACACCTTATTAAGTCGTTTTCCCCTAGAGTTTGATGGTTGAAGCCTTGGCTTACCAACACCTCACCATCAAACTCCTCTTTTCTTTGGCCTTGCTATTATCATATTGTCCTTCAACTCTTGTCGCTATTTTGACTCCATTTTCCCTATGAATGAACTGATCTAAGACCTTTATGCTTGAGTGCCTTGATCACAAACTTCAAACATCCAATACCTTTGAAAAATTACTAATACCTTCTAACCCTAGCGTACTAACCCTATTGTTTCCATTATCCATTTGATTTATAATTATACTTTGCAACATTTTATGCTTCTTGAAAGCAATTGAAAGATTGGCTAAAGCGTAATAGTCTTTGCTTCTAATGAATGGTGATATTGTGACATTGATAATAAATCGTTCTTGCACATTGTGAAGCTTCTTTAAAAGCATTTATTGTGAAGTAACATATTGTGATTATTGCTATTATACATCATTGATTCCTTCATCAATAATATTAGTCAGTTGCTTTATTTGAGAAAGTCCAATTATATGAAGTACTAACCAACAAGTGACCTTGCAAATATAGTTTCTTGTTGCTTTGTTCCGGACAGGTACATTTCTGGTTATTATTTATCTTTATTGGTTGTTTAGTCAGACTTTCTGATCAGTGGTGACTTGTGAGAGGGAAACTTTTACTTGGCCTTTTATCCATTGCCTTCTCAAAACCCTAGGTCACTGGGGACATCTCCCCTGGGCCTACCACCCTAAATAGAAAGAGACTCCCTGTTGAGGTGACAATGATAGGATAGTCTCTCGTTGCATTAGTTTGTCTTCATTTACCCTCTCCTTTCCTTCCAAGTACAAACTGTGCGATAATAGGCTGAATATGTGGTAGCATGTGGAACATGTAGAGAAGCAGTGTGGCTTCAGAAGCTGTTGTCTGGGTTATCTAGTTTCAAACTGGAGGCGACCTGCATTTGGTGTGACAGCGAGAGTTGCATGAAGTTGTTAGATAATACAGTGTTCCATGATAGGTCGAAGCATATTGAGATCAAATATCAATGTATCAGGGATATGATGTAGAGGGGAGTAATGAGGCTCCAGTACATGACTATCGAGGAGCAGGTTGTGGACGTGTTGACCAAGCCATTGTCAAGGAAAAAGTTCTAGTACTTCAAGAATAAGCTTGGCGTGGTCCTTCTTTAGAGGTAGTCATGAGGTACATATGCATTGCGAGGTAGTGGATGTCTTGGGGACATGTTGTAGCTATTTGAGAGCTACCCACAGGCCTTGGATGCATTGGTTGTGAAGTCACAGAGGTGCACATGATGAGGTACAGATGCATTGCAGGGTAGTGGATGTCATGGTGACATGTTGAAGCTATTTGAGAGCTACCCACAAGCCTTGGATGCATTGGATGTGAAGTCATGTTGTACTATGGATATCTGATGATGTATAGATTCATATGTTCAACAGTCAATGGTCATGAGCTCGTGTGGCAACAAAGAATACCTTCCTAGTTAAGAGGGAGTGTTGATATTTTGATGTAACTATGAAATATATTATTTTGTAGTTTTATTGGTCAAACCTCGAGAAGGTTATTGTAATCTTATTGTATAAATCGACTCAAAAGAAATTATTATTTTATTGTTTTCCTTATTGTAAAATTCAAAATGGCCCCTCTCAGGGTTGCGTCTTTTCGGGAGTCAAGATATGTGTATAAATAGAGGTCAAGTTCCTCTCATTTGTACACACACACAACTGGCCTTCTCTTGTGTATTTGGAGCATATCAAAGGAGGTCTAGCGCAGGAGGTCTTGGTTTCTTGGTCTTTGGTATCTTGGTCTTGGTCTATTTGTGGAGAGTTATAACCTGACATTGTACTTGTTGAAGGAATCTATACTAAAGAATTGGTTGCTGGGTTTTCTCCCCCACGAGGGTTTCCCATGATATATCTTGTGTTGTGTGATTGTTTATCTTTCAGTGATCCTATTACATGCAATTGTTAATGAATGTTAAAGAAGATAACTGTAACTTCTAAAATTCTAACACTCCTTTTATTACTCATTAATGAGTAACTGCCCTAACCCTTGGTCTTCTAATGAGATAGACATTCAAGATTAGATCTTGCCCTCGCGAGATCAACGATCGTGACTTAATCATCCGTTGAGTTCACTTAAATCACTTAAGTGACCCAAAATTCACAAAGTCACTTTTACCCATTAAATATTAAAAGGCTCAACTTGACTTTATAAAATCATTTTATAAAGTCACTTTATAAACTCACTTAAGAGAGACATTTTCTCGGTCTCTTCTACATGTTAGGCCCCATCAGTGCAGAAGTACCTTCGAACTACAAAATCTAACACTCCCTTTTAGCAAGGGAGGTACTTATGGTACCTCCACCATAATCTGTCTCCAACTCCATCATCTCATTCGTTGTTGTAATTGCTCCCTCTGAACTAGAAGCCTCTTCTCCCACTACATAGGAAGCCTTTGCAGTTACCTCCGTTAATCTCTAAACTGAAGACATGCTCCTAGGAGTCTCCTCACTCTTTTGAGCATCCATCTGTGTCATCTCATACCTACTGAGTCCTCTGAGAGTACTGGAAGAAGAGTTAGCCCCTTATATCAACTCCCTCTCCTGTGCAACTAGCCCACTCTCTGACACTGACACTTACTTTGAATCTAGGGATCCACTGGATCCAAACATAGGCTATCCCAACAACCTGTACAACTGTACAACCAAAGGTGCTATCGATAGCACCATTTTTTGAATCATGGGTTGGTTTTGGTGTTTTTGACCCAAAAATATGGGGTTTCAAGGCTAGAGTTTGCATTTTGAGGTCATAATTATCATCAAGTCAGTAACTATGTTTCCATATTATTAGTAACCTTTTTGTAGAGCCTAATCACAACATTACGAAGCTCAAGAGGGATCCCGATTTCTTCCAATCTTTTCTCTAGATTGGATCTAGGTATGGTGTCAAAGATTACTTTAAAATCAATGAATTTATAAATAATTCTAAGCATGGCAAGGTGATTAATGGTAGCATGTTGATTCATAAACTTTATTTCTTGTTTAGTGGTGTTATTACTGTACTCAATCGATTCACTAGATTTTGTTTCAAGAATAAGGCTAAATAATTTTGCTAAAAAGGGGCTAACCATGTTATTTCGATAATTAGACAAATCATTTTGGTTTCAAGATTTGAAGGTAGGAAGAATTAAACTTTCAATCTATCTTTTAGGGAGTCCATTTTATATCCTTAGTTGAGGAAACCTTTGTTTAGTGGTGAGTGACATAGGTGTCCTCATAGACTTGAGGGGAAACATAAAGTTTGTCAAGGTAGGAGTTCTAGTTGTTTAAGTTAGTATTACACAATTCTTTAATGTTGTTTATTGAAAAAATATTTATTCCTTTCTTTCATTCATTTTTAGGGAGGTCGTCAACCTAATAAAATTAGGTTCTCTTTTACACATCTATATCTCTATAAGTCTCTCTCAAATTTCGATGTTTTATTTTTTATTTTTTTATTTTTTATTAAGAACTTTTAATATTTAATCTCATTAGATCTATTAATCTCATTAGAGGTGCTACTAATATCCCTTCTTGCATTTTTACATTCTAGGTTATACCAAGGGTTTGAAAATGTTGTTTTCCTTTGAGAGACAAATTTTAAGAATACCTTACCAAGCACAAAGATAAATTTGAAGTGAAAAATTCATACAAATTCTCAATTGTGTCATTTTTCATACCACAATTGAAAACTCAGCTAAATCCTTTAGAAAGATGGGAAGCTTTTCTACTGTCGAAAAGGACTTGATTTCTAATATTCCACATAGTGATTTCATAGGGGTGCATATTTATATTTAAGGTCATTGTGATGGGATAATGATCAGAGCCAAGCTCATTATCTTCATTTATTTCCACATTATCAATTTTATTTGTCAAAGGAATGGAGGATATGACATGATCAATGACACTCTACCCTTCCTGTGAATTTGAGTCATGAGGTGAGACTTATGCTAGTGATCCAACTTGTTACAAATTATTAGGTCATGACAAGAGGTTATCTTAATAAGCTCAGTGCCATATGGATTTGTTTTAATATCTTCATAATTTCTTTTGTATTTGAGGGTAAGGTTAGCATTATCTTATATCGACAAAAAGATTATAATCATGAATTATAAAACTAGATTGAGCCCTACTAATTCTAGCATTAAAAATCTCTAAGAAGAAGAATGTCCCCTTTAGTTTTCACATGGTAGAAATATCATTCTCTAGATTAATAGAGGGATCCAAATCCAAAGTTAGGGTTCTTCTATAAGGTAGTGTAGAAAGGACAAAGTAACAAATAGCAAGAAAAATTGTATTATTATATACATAAGTGATATTAAACTAGATTTATTGGTTACATGGATCACTTTTATACATTAAAACTATATAGTTATTAAAACAAACACAATGTGTAAAATAATCATTACACCTAATAAAACAATGTTTTTTTATCCAATAAGTGCATCAATACTTTCACATAGTTTTTGCATTAAAACTATATAGTTATTAGAACAATGTGTAAAATAATCATTACACCTAATAAAACAATGTTTTTTTATCCAATAAGTGCACCAATGCTTTGATGTAGTTTTTGCATTGATGCTTCTCGTAGTTTTAATAAAATTGCTTTATAATATAGAGGCTTTGCCATATCTTTCACATTGATGTTTACCATGTCCTATGCACACCATATCTTTCACATTGATGTTTACCATGTCCTATGCACATTGGTGATGCAATAAAAATAAGGTACAATAGTAAATTATATGGATGTAGGAACCCATATATGCATGGTGATTTGCTAATCACGATAGTTCAATATTTAGACATATATATCTATATAAGCATTTGTGTCTTGCATATACCAAAAAGCATTGTCACTTCTGGTGATTTGTTAATTATGATTTAGACACATCATTTTGGTTTCCAAATTTGAAGGTAGAACAATTAAACTATCAATCCATTTTTTATTCTTGGTTGAGAAAACCTTTGTTAATTGGTTAGTGACATGGGTGCTCTGAGGGGAAACATAAAGCTCGTAAAGGTGGGAATTCCCGTCTTTTATGTTAACATTTTACATGTTTCTTTACTCACTTTTTAAAAAAAAAAAAAATTTCTTTCTTTCCCTTTCTAAGGATGTTGTCAACCCTAAAAAAAATTAGGCTCTCTTTTACATAACTTCATGAGTCTTTTTCGATTTTTGGTGAGATATTGATGTTTTTTTATTCTTGATCAAGAACTTCTAATATTTAACCTTACTAGATCTATCGGTGACATTAGAGACATTAATAATATTGTTTATTGCAAATTTACATTTTAGATCATACAAAGAGTTGAAAAAACATTGTTTTCCTATGAGAGACAAATTTTGAGAACACCTTGCCAAACACAAAGATAGATTTGAAGTGAAAAAATCATATAAATTCTCATTTGTATCATTTTTCATATCATAATTAAAAAAACTCCCATAAATCCTTTAGAAAATAGGAAGCTTTTCTATTGTGAAAAAGGGTCTCGATCTCTAATATTCCACATAGTGATTTCCTAGGGGGGCATGTCTATATTTAAAGTTATCAGGATGGGGTGATGATCAAAGTCAGGCTCGTTATCTTCATTTATTTTCACTGAACATCAATTTTATTCATAAAAAAATGAAGGATATGATGTCATCAATACACTTTACCCCTCCTGCGAATTCAAGTCATAAGGTGAGAGTTAGGTTAGTGATTTAACCTGTTACAAGTGATTAGGTCATGGCAAGAGGTCATCCTAATAAGCTCGGTGCCATATGGGTTTGTTTTAATATCTTCAAATTTTCTTTTGTATTTGAGGGAAAGGTTATCGTTATCTTATATCCACAAAGAGCTAAGACTAGAATTATGACTTATAAAACAAGATTAAGCCTTATTAGTTCTAGCATTAAAAATGTCCAAAAGAATAATATCCCCTTTAGTTTTCACATGGTAGGAATATCATTGTCTAAGTTAATATAAGGGTGTAATTGCAAGATTAGGGTTATTGTAGAAGGTAGAATTAAAAGGGGCAAAGTAACAAATAGTTAGGAAAATTGTATCGATGTATACATAAGTGACATTAAACTATATTTATTGGTTGCAAGGACCATTTTTATACATTAAAACTATATAATTGTTATAACAAACATAATGTGTTTGGTTTGGTAAAACAATTATTACAACTAACAAAATAATGCTTTGTTATTCAATAAGTGCATCTATGTTTTTACATAGTTTTTGCATTGGTGCTTCCCATAGATTTCACACCGTTGCTTTAGAATATCAATCACACTGACACTTTACCATATCTATTACATTGATGTTTTACCATGTCCTATGTGCATGGGTGCTACAATAAGAACAAGTGTTGCATGGCAGCGTAGTCCCTGCCAGGTTGGAATGGGAATAAATGCACTGCTACGACGGGACTGAGCACAAACAAGTGGGAAGCAGCTTGAAGTACATGTGGTATCCATGCAGAGGATGACTTGTGGCAGCGTGTCACAGGCCAGAGATGCAGTTTTTTCCTGGGGTGTGTATAGTTCAAACATGAGACTTAGAAAAAACAAAGGTTCTTGGAAAAAAGGACGAGGAATTAAACACATTAAACATTCAAATATAATAAACACAATTTCCTGACATCCAACATAGTTGAAGGAAAAAAAAATTGGCATTTCCGAATTAGTTTTCTTTGAAATTTATCAAAAATTAATAATGCCTTGCAATCACACACATTAAACATACAAATATAATAAACACAATTTCCCTACATCCAACATAGTTGAAGGAAAAAAAAATTGCATTCTCGAATTAGTTTTCTTTGAAATTTATCAAAAATTAATAATGTCAGTTACATATTTATGGAATCTGTTCCATATTTCTGGAAATTTAAATGCGTTTGTCATATAGACTGGGATTGGGGCTCCAGTGGACCATAAAAGAAATAAGTACAAGAAATAGGATTGTAGAAAGAAGAAATGTGCGATGGTAGAGAGGAAGACCTAAAAAGAAGAAATTGGAAGTTTTGAGTCCCTGGTTAGAGATTTCTATTTAAAGAGGTAGAATAACTGGATTGATAAAGAAAACAATATGTGATCAGTATAGACTTACTATGAAGTTGATGTGTTTTTGTTGCTGTCGTCGACGACCACTGGAATCGTGCCAACCGGTTGTTGCCCTTCGTCGATGAGTTTGTCCATTCTTCGTTGGAACCATTCTTCAATGTAGCTTCTCATGGGGGCCACGTTTATTTCATCCCGGATTTCTATGTTGAAAAGCTCGTTTTCCAATTTCCTTAGATCCATAGAAATACTATGGAGAGTTTGTTCAATTTCTTTATTGTGTGTTGAATAGTTCACTAGCCAGTTCTCGACCTCATATACACCATATTCAAAGATGTTGTAAAACTTTTCTAAAGACAACCTCTTTAAAATATCAAGTTGTTCATCGAAGGCTTCTTTGGTCAAGGACAAGGATTTGAGGATTAAGTTTGGGTCTTGAACCTTGTTGGTACTTCCGACTAAGTCTATTTGGGTCAGGTTTATGAATAATTCTTCTTTCTCTGATATGGTTGTTCACATGACTCGACAATGAGCTGCAGGTTCTTAACTTTCTTTTATCAGCATGCTTTTAATTGTTCGATCCACTTTGGGGAGAGGAGATCCTCTTCTCTTCTTTTCAGATCCGAGTTGTTGATGGCATGTTTGGTCAAAGGGGTCACCATTTGTTCATAGAAACAATCTTCATTTTTTAAATTCGTCTACAAATGTTTGTACAAATCATTTTCCCTCTTTCGAAAGGAAGCTATATTTTGTGATGTTTCCCAGGCTTCAGTAATTAGTTGCATTCTTTTGTTGATGTTCTTCTCTACAACGGCTCTACATGATGTGAGGAGGCTAGAGGATCCTTTTAACTTGGCTGCAGGGGCAGCATGCACAGTTTTTTCTAAAGGACTGACAAACTCTGGGGTAGCAATGAAAGCCTCTTCCAATTCCTTGACTTGGTTGTTCAGTCTGGCATTCTCCGCTTCAATTCCTCCAATGGAATCATCAAGAGCATCACCAGTTACATGGTGAAATAGAGAGATTTGGGATGGATGCATTTTCCTAAAGTTAATCTCTGTACGAGATTTTCCTTTCTTATTTGTTACATCTCTCTTTTCAATGATTACAATTATAGATTGGCTGTCAAAAACAACACTTTGGAATACGAAGGATTCATCTTTGTAAAAAATGTCGGTCTCAGCTATTTCCATTGTGGAAATATGGTGCATCGCGTTTGTGGACGGGTGAAATTTTTACATGTGCCCAATCTCAATTTCAAGTTACATGTGCTCACTTTCAATTTCTGGTTATTTTGCCTGTCCTTCAATGTTTTTTCTCTTCTTCATCAGGGGAAGCTTGTGAGAACTATCATTTTTTGCGCAAGGAGGATTCTATCTCCTCCTCCGTTTGAATATTTATGGGTTGCTTTCTTACTGGGGTGGGCTGTTGAAGCGATGCTCCGTGATGTTGTGCTCTTTGGAGTGCTGACCGGGGACTGGGCACTCTTCTCACCAGATACTTTTCTCTGTTGTCTATATAATTCAATCGCGCTTTGCAATGTCTCTACGTCGCAATTTTTAGAAGCAGGAGCGTTGTCGTCACTGTCTCTATCTTCCGTCAGGCGTCTATGGATACAAGAGCTACTAAAGCCAACTGATAGTAAATTTTCTCGAAAAATCCCATTAGGGTCGAACCCTTTTAGCCTTTAAGCATATGTTAGGTTCAAGTTCTTGAAATGGCCTGCAAATTCGTCAATCTTGTTGACATTTCTGCACATGAAGTCCCCGACTTTCCAGGGCAGAGGAAGGAACTGTTTTTTTCTCTAGTCATGGAAACAATGCAACCAGTGGTTGTATTGCCTTGCTATTTCTGCAACAAACATCTTGTCCATGATGTGGCATGGAAGGAAAGCAAGATTTTCCTTGGAGTTGAAGACCATTAGTACACTGTAATTTTCCTTTTGTTCAAGTGTCCCCTTCCTGTCCAAAAACTCGGTTGCCTGGCCAAACATCCGGGGAGCATCCTTTCCTAACAATAAATCTTTGAAAACTAAGACAAAGTCATTAAAAACCTCATAAAAACAATGGGAGGCTTTGTGCCTCCACAAGGCTTGCTACCGGAATGTTACTGGGTCGAATTCATAGTTTATTTTCTTAGACAAAGACAGTTTTGGAAACGGACAACAATGCACTATTGTGAAAATCAAGTATGATGACATATAAAATTTATTTGATTCTTTGAATCGTGACAGCTGGGAACAATTTTCAATAGAAATTAGCTTCCCCTAATTGAAAATAAATTGTTTCTTGACTGTGAAGTACAAAATATAAATAACTATACAGAAAATGCTTGTTGTGGATTCATGTCTCATTATTCTTGTAAACAATAAAGTAATTTCTCAGAATGGATTTCTAAAGGAATTTACCTGCAACTTTGTGATATCTTCAGGAACTATTGTTGGGTCTTCGAGGAACTCGGGTAAGAGATCCAACCCGCTATCATGTTTTTCTAGGAACTACTTGCAGTCTTGTCCTTTGAAGGTCAATGTTGGCTTCGACAATCTTAACATCTTGCGAAAGACATGAGGTGGCAAAGAAACATGAGAATGGTCACGCAGTGGAATAATTCTTTGGCTTGAAATATATTTTTCGGTGCACCAAGAGACCACCTCTTTATAGTAAAAAACCTCAGGGACGCAGCCTGCACGAGCGATTCCAAAGGTCCAAATCACTTCTTTCTAGACGGAACAAGATGAATAGTAAGAGTATGCCCTGGACCATTGGAAGTTTTGGTCCTCACGTCCGAAGATATTCATTGTATCTCCACAGAATTGTTGTTGAGCTGCCATAAGTTTATAAGAACGTTTGTTTGCTCTAGACGATGTCTAAAATGAAGAGTTTGAAGGGACAATACAACCCTGCGCAAATCTTGGTCCAAATGCGTGTGAATGGGAGATTTCCTCGAGACCTTCGCTCATTAATGAAAATTTCGACGATTGTTGCATGATGCGTTGTTAGCATTAAAGACTAGTAATTGCATAATGAGCAATTAAGGATTGGATATTTCCTGAACAGTCCAACACGACGACCCATGTTTGAGATGAACAATCGAAAGGGATAATATAATTCTCCGCAAATCTTGGTTTAATGCATATTAATGGGAAATCTCCTCGAGCGTTTCGCTCATTAATAACAATGTTGATGGTAATTGCATGGTGAGTTGTTAGCATGAAAGGTTACTAATTGCATATTAAGAAAGAATACGAAGGTCGTGAGGATGGGAAAGAGCCATTAAGGAGTGTCTAATTATCGAAAGCGGTCGGGCAGGCTTCAAAATAGGGTTCCAAGGTACAACCGTTGGAGCTGAGGGCCCAAGGGTCAAATTGTATGTCTCAAAATTTTTTGAGTGCAAAACACATAACATAGAAGAGGGCATGATGGGACAGACCAAAGGGCAATTTGTATATTGCGGAAGTCCAGGTAATGTTTGCAGGACACAAAACAATGGAAGTGCAAACGTGGGCCCGCCTATCTGGGAACTTGCAATTGAAAAATTGGTTAAGGATGGAATAGAGAAACAACTGGGCGGATTCGTTTTCGCTAATATATTGAAACTTGTAATATATATCCCATTGCGTGGCAAGATCTTTTATGCATGTCTCTGGGCAGAAAAGAGAAAATAAGAGAAGACAAATTAATTTAAATTCGAGGAGTCGAGCTTCATTTAAATTTCACTGTCTCATTGACGCTTTTGCTCTTTAATGACGGTTTGTACGGTTGTTGCATGATGGACTGTTAGCATTAAACCTTTTTTCGGGCACAGTAAACAGTGACTAAGAATTGGAGATTTCATGAACCCGCCAACCTGAGGAACCGCGAAACAAATTCCATGAAATGGGCAAGTATCGAAAGCGGTCAGATGGGCTCCAGAATTAGGGTGACAATGGTTCCCCAAGAGACGTGACTTCATGAGGGTCAAATTGTATGTCTTGGAACTTGAGTGCAAAATGTGTACCACAGAAGAGGGGATGATATGGGAGTTTGGTGATCAATTTGTATATGGCAGAGGTGTGGGAGATCTCCTCGAGCGTTTCGCTCATTAATGACATGTTTAAGGTTCATGCATGAGGAATCTTGCCAGTTGCATATTCAAAGAAAAGTAGGAAGGTCGTGGGGACAAGGAACAACAATTAAGGAATGGCTAATTATCGAAAGCGGTTGGTGACGCTTCGAAATAGGGCTAGAAGATACAACCAGCAGAGGTGAGTGCCCGAGGGTCAAATTGTATCTCTCGAGAGTGTTGACTGCAGAACGTGTAACACGAAAGAGGACATGATGGTGCATTCTTGCGGACAAATTGTATATCGCGAAACTCCGGGTATTGTTTGCTATTCGCGAAACATTGGAAACAAAATCCTGAGCCCGCCAGTCCGGGAACCCGGAATCGAAAAAGTGTCTAAGTATGGAATAGGGAAACGGTAGTCCGAACTCGATACACAGTGAATGTACAATGTCATGGAGATACAACCAACTTGGGGCTAAGTATTGAAAGGAACGATGGGCGGTCGGGCTCGTGATGGGGCATTCTAACAGACGAATTGTATATTATGGAACTTTGGGCACTGTTTGCAAGTCACGGAAGATTCGAAACACAACTTTGAGGCCGTCAGTCTGGGAACCCACAATAAAAAGAGTGTCCAGTATGGAATAGGGAAACATTGGCCCAGACTTGTTTTCACTAATATATTGAAATTTGTAATAGCTTTCCCATTACCTAGCAAGATCTTCTCCGCATGTTTTTGGACAAGTTTCATGGGGATGGTTAGTACTCGAGGTTTTTTCTTATTAATGACGATCTTTACGGTTGTTGCATGATGGCATCTTAGCATTAAACCTTTGGAGTTTCATATTTGGAAAGAAGTACGAGGATGGCCGGAATAAGAAACAGTGACTAGGAATTTGAGAGTTCGTGAACCCACCAACGTGAGGATCCAAAATAGGGTGACAAGGTCTCCCCAGAAGACGTGAGGCCCCGATGGTCAAATTGTAGTGCTCATAACATTTGAATGCATAATGTGTAACATAGAAGAGGGGACAATGTCAGAGTCCGACAATCAATTTGTATAGGGCGGAGGTTCGGGTGCTAATTATTTTGTACTAGTGTGTTCAGTTGTCACTAGTAAACACAACGCCTAAAACTTTTCGAAAAGCCATGTGTTCAAAAAATACATTGTTCTATATTTTAAAAAATAAGAAACTGTAGGTGGAAAGAGCTTTGGAATACACCATTGCATTAAGGTCTCTTCTAAAGAATGAAATAAAATGATTACATGAAGGTGGTAGTAAAAGGTGATTTTCAGAAACCAAATCATTACCTGAACAGGCAAAACTTCTTGCAGAAGGTGGTAGTATAAAGAAATCTTCAGAAAGTGTTGCAAAGTTCATAATCCAGAATTCCTTCCCATTAACTTTTCCCAGTTACATGTCGATGCAGGCATTAGAAAGTTTTGAGAGCGTCGTTCCCTGGTTATATACCCATATTCAAGTAGGAGGAGAATATTCGTGCAAAGAGGGGCAAGCTCATCGACCCAGATGCAACCATATGCATAGAAATAGTAAAAAAAATTATGCAGTGGCGATAGAAAGTTGATTGTATGTGGAGTCTGTTACCACATCCAGAGGACAATGAACAAACTTTGACAAAGAATATGACTTTCTGTCAAGTGTGTTACCACATGCAGAAGTAGCTCAACAAACTTTGAAATGGAAACTTCTGTAATTTTAAGATGTCGGTTCAACCACCCATATAGTTTCTCATACTCAGGATGATCCAAATTTATAATTTGCTTCTAAATATATTTACGAATGGAGTAATATTTCGCGTTATTTTCTAAATATTACAGACCATTTTGCAAGCCACGGTATGTGCAACTCCTTTGACAAAAGATTGTGTGGTTTGCAGAATTTGATACACTTGCCAAATCTGTGTTGTTGGAAGAAACTATATACTTCAACGAAGGAGCATTTTGTAGGTGACCTGAAAGTCTCTTCCAACTCCCAGTAAGAAAACAAAGAAGATCAACACACAAATCTTTAGGAAGGCCTTTCAACCATCCAAAAGCATCGAATACAAGGACAACACCAATCACAAGACACTTGATTTTTATTTTTTTTTAGTGTTCGAGTTTTACACCAATCACAAGACACTTTTTTTTTTTTTTTAGTGTTCGAAGTTTCGTTTGGCTACAATATAGCTTTTTTCACCAACCAACGCCACATAAAACCATTCTCTTGTCCTTCAATTGGGCTTGAATGGCATTTCTAAGTTGTCTCACATGTCCATGACTAGGAACATTACAACGAAGCCACCTTAAAACCCAACTCTTCGATGATAGAGAGAAACAAGAATAAGTATTTAAAATCAACGCTGGAGGATGATAATATAATCTTCCGTAGATTTTGGCTTAATTCGTTTTAATGGCAGATGCCCTCGATCTTTACGCTTATTAATGCCAATCTTTTCGAATATGTGTGCTGAATAGTCACCAATAACACAAGTTAACATTCCCATATGATAACCTGTAACATATGCACAATATTAAAGAGGCACATGACGTCAAGACCTCTGTGTATGACATGTTCGTGGATGGCAATGTGGTGGTACAATATTGCACTGTTACTATGATGATGCCTTTAAAAAACTAAAATAACCAATACTTTTTGCAAATTCAAAATGGACACAATTTTTTTTTATCAGATCCCATAATATTCGCCTGTATATGCATTTTAATGGGAGATGTCCTCGAGCTTTCCGCTTATTAAAGCCAATCTTTTCGAACCTGTCTGGTTGGTTGTCACTAGTAAAATCATAATTGATGTGCATTGGGAAGGTTGGAAGGTATCGGGGATGGAGGGGAGTGAAAAATGCTTTTAACTTTTCTGAACTCGAGAGTGCATCAACCTGCGAAACTTTAAAGACTCGACTAAGTATGGAAAGGCAAGTCGGTCAGACAGAGTCATCGTAGGTACAGGCATGCTTGCGAGTTCGAGGAGTCTGGGGTCGAATTGTAGAGCACAAAAGTTTTGGGTGCAAGATGTATACCTCAAACACGGGGTGCCAGAGTTCGATAACATGTATCCACAAACCCACGTCTATAAAATTGGCTAAGTATGCAAATGAATGACGATCGGTTGGACTCGTGATGTGAAGATATAGATGGAGATGATAATTTGTCAGTTCGCCACATCAGGAACCCGCTAGCACATAAACGTGACAAAAATATAGAACTAGAAACGCGTAATAGAGGGTAAAAACAAAAGGGAAAAATGGGCAAGTTTAGAAGAAATTGGCTAAGTATGCAAATAGACGGTGATCGGTCGGACTCGTGATGTAAATATATAGATGGAGATGACGATCTGTCAATTGGCCACCCCGGGAACCCGCGACCATAGAAACATGACAAAGTATAGAACCAGAAACGCATAATATAGGGGAAGAACAAAAGGGAAAAACGAGTAAGTTTACAAGATGAAAAAAAAAGGGAGAGAAGAACTTTATCGCTCACACAACAACACTTAGTCTCACAACTATGAAACCATAGAAAGACATTAACTATGGGAAAAACATCGTCAACTATGAAATATAGTTGGAGCCCGACAAACTCTAGTTCAAGCCATAAGAGATGTTGTTTACATCCATTGCAAAATTTTTCATATTATTTTATCTTAATAGTATTTTTTGGGGAGCCAACTGTAAAACAATGTGACAACATATCCAACTGCAAAAGGCCCAACTGCAGCTGCAGGATCTCAACCCCGCAAAGTTGAATCAAACAACACTAAGTAGCATCCAGTGAACCAAGAAGCAAGCACCACCCAATCGACCATGAATGCCGGTGAAGAACAATATTGGCCAAATTCACTGCACACAAGATTGTATAAAAAAATTTGGAGGAAAATGTATTGTAACACATATGTTAACCAAATATTTCAGGCTGTGAGACCTATTAGGTAAACATTCAAAGCTGTCAGGACCGTCCAAAGGCCTGCCACTGTGCAAACAATTAAGAAAGGTGCGGTTTTCACGGTTGGTATTTTTCAATACTGGGAGCGATCAAAATCTTCTTGCAGTCCATCTTTGTATGTGATTACTACGACCAAAGAAGCATGACTGTAATGTTGTCTTCATCTCGTTTCTGATTTCCAGTGTTCGACACATAACCTACCTCCATCACAACCACAATGACGCATAGGAAAATGAAATCATTTTTTCTCCTCACATACAAAGATGCTCTACAAGAGGATTTCGGCTCATGCATCCCCATCAATCAAATTTTCCACCTACAAACTGCAAATAACAAGCGAAGCTAAACACGACACCCAAACCCATCCGTCAACGGGGAACGACAGAAGGCCACTGTTCGACACATAGCCTACCTCCAACATAACCATAGTGATGCATAGGAAAACAAAATCGTATTTTCTCCTCACATACAAAGATGTTCTGCAAGAGGAATTCAACCCCGTCATCCCCAGTAGTCAAATTTCCCACCTGCAAACTGCAAATAGAAAGTGAAGCTAAACACGACACCCAAACCCGCCCATCAATGGGGAATGACAGAAGGGCAGTTTCAATCGCGGTTGCAGAATCCCAAGCGTGCAAACTGCAACAAGACAAACATGCAAACAATAACAACACGAACATGCAAATAAGAAATCAATGAACAAACAAGAAGCAAGCATGAACTAGTGAACCAACAACGCCGTTGAAGAACAATATTGTCCATATTCACTACAGAGAACATTGCATATAAAAAAAAATGGAAGAAAATGTATTGTAACAGGTTTGTCAAGTAAAAATTTAAGGTTGTGAGGCATGTTAGGTAAACATTTAAGTATGTCATAACTACTTTGTAAAAAAACATTTATTATATTATTTTATAACAATAATTTTTTTTTAGTAACAATAGTTCGAACAATAGGGGCTATGTAAAAAATAAATATATTCAAAGGACAAACTAATATGAAGTCAACTAATAAAAAAATCGACTCTCTATCTTCAAAACTTTGGATATCCAAACATTTCAAGAAAAAAATAAAAACTCAGAAAGACCGTATATGATCAAAAACTTTGGATATGCTAACATATCAAACATTGAGAATAGCGAAGTTCGAAATATGACCTCCAATCTGTTATCCAATCAAATCACGACATATATGGTATTTTTTATTATATAAAAATCAATGTTCTTAGTTCCATAGTTCCAACAATAGATATTATGCAAATATTTTTAGTCAAAGGACAAACTAATATGAAGTCAACGAATTATCGATCGCTATAGTCCCTCTACGCCTTCGACAGGGATTAACAAGACAAAATGATAAACTAGAACACGTGCCCTGTGAACAATACGGGAATCCATATATGCATGAGGCACTTTTAAAGGCACGATGCATTAAAAGTCAAAAGAGAATCAATGCTTCATATATACATTGCATGATACGAGGGATGATGACAATACATGGGCATGGAGAAATGGATGCTTTGAGATTGGATTGCATAATTCATTGGTTAGATAATGTACATTATCTAAAAGGCATGCATGAGTTGCATTATTTTGAAGACAAACTTTATGATAAATGTGGGAAATGAAATCGTATTTGAATTAGGGAAAAGTAATAATTAAAGAAAGATTTTTTGGTGTTTTTGGCCGGAATCCAACAATTTAAATTTGGACAAAATCTCTAATTTTTGTTGTTTAAATTGTATTTCTAAATGCATAAATGGATTGAGCGTGCTGAAACAATTTAAATTTGGACAAAATCTCTAATTTTTGTTGTTTAAATTGTATTTCTAAATGCATAAATGGATTGAGCGTGCTGAAACAATTTAAATTTGGACAAAATCTCTATTTTTTGTTGTTTAGATTGTATTGCTGAAAAACCSTTGGGGCACCCCGATTATACAATCTTAATCACTCAAATCTTCAGGTCCAACCATTCCTCACTAGATTTCACACAAAATGAAATAAAAAAAATCGTCAAAACAACAAAAAATAAGAACGTTTAGATTACTCTGAAAATTAATGCCAACATCTGACTTTGAGTGTTTGCCAAAATTAGAGACAACATCGCCAACATCTAAATCTGAGTGTTTGTTAACCCTTTCGCGTTTAATCTTATAGATTCCCCGCCCCTCGTCTTCTTAATAATCGAAAAGCCGGAATGCTCAATACAGACCACGGATGCTGTTGTTTATGTTCACCATGCACGATTCCCTCTTAAACCCTAAACCCTACATTTTAAAACTGCCACCACCCGACTATAATAGTATCCATCTTCCTGGTTCTATCTTTTGATTTTTTCTCAGGAGATTTCATAGAAATCCTGCAATGTCAGGAAGCCTTCTAGCCTTATGTTTGGTTAGAAATCGTTTATCATTGGCGCCCAGTTTAATCAGAAACCCAAATGCACATGGATTTGGTCGTGGGTTCGAGTCCATATGGCCCACTTGCAGTATTCTGTCATCGACTTCTGGACGATTGGAGCAATGTCGGAACATGGGAGGCGGGCCGAGGACGTTTCCGGGAGGGCTTAGCAAATGGCAATGGAAGCGACTGCACGAGAAGAAGGCCAGACATAAAGAAAAAACGCTGTTGCAGCAAGACAGGCAGGTTTACTTGGCCCGAATCAGGTCCCAGCTTAGAGGTAAGATACTCGAAAACGATGATGATAACATTCATAATATGAACGTCGCCAAAGAAGATCCTTCACATCGTCCCATGACCCCCAAGGATCAAGTTACTGCACTTTCTGATAGATTTATGAAGATGGGTGCCGAGGATCTGTGGAATGAAGACGATGGACCGCTGACTAGCAATCCATCCCCACCACCACCATCTGCTCTTGGAGATGGAGCTGAAAAGACTGCAGAAGTTCACGGATGGAACACGGAGAAAGTGTCTATGAAGGAGACTGTTCAGGACGGTCAGAGAAAGTATGGCTCAGGGTCAATTTTATTTTCCAGAGGCTTTTCAGCCCGCTCTGGAAGGAGCACGGGAGTTGACAGAGGTAGGAGGTTTAGCGACGAGGAACACAGTGGTCAGAGGAGGAGCAGAGGATTTGAGAGAGATCAAAGATTTAGTGGCGATAATGAGGAATACAGTGATAAGAGGAGGAGTGTGGGAATTGGCAGAGCTCGAAAATTTAGCGGCGATACGGAGGAATACAGTGATAGGAGACGGAGCAGCGGATTTGCCAGAGATCGAAAATTTAGTGACGATAAGGAGGAAAATTGTGATAGGAGAAGGAGCAGGGGATTTGACAGAGAAGGAAAAGTTAGCGACAGAATTGACAGAGATCGAAAATTTAGTGACGATAAGGAGGAATGCAGTGATAGGAGAAGGAGCAGGGGATTTGACAGAGAAAGAAAAGTTAGCGACAGAATTGACAGAGATCGAAAATTTAGTGACGATAAGGAGGAATACAGTGATAGGAGAAGGAGCAGGGGATTTGACAGAGATCGAAAATTTAGTGACGATAAGGAGGAATACAGTGATAGGAGAAGGAGCAGGGGATTTGACAGAGACGGAAAAGTTGGCAACAATAAGGATCAATCCAGTGATCGGAGAAGAAGCAGGGGATTTGACAGAAAAGGAAAAGTTAGCGACGATAAGGAGCAATCCAGTAATCAGAGAAGGAGCAGGGAACTAGACAAGGACCGGAGATTTAGCAACGATAATGAGGATTACAGTGATCAGAGAAGGAACCGGGGATTTTCCAGAGATGAAAGCTTGAGCAGCGATATTGAGGAATACATTGATCAGGCAGGGAGTAAGGAATTTGACAGAGATGGAAGACTTCGTGACAATAACAAGGAGTACAGTGGTCAAAGGAGCAGGGCAACTGGCCAAGATAGAAGATTGAGCGAGGAAGTGAACGACAAGCAACAAAGGGGCCAGATAAACGAAGATTTTGATGGTAGTGATGGGGAATCAGAACAGAGTGATTCTAAGAGCACTGCTGCGCCGAAGAGCCTGATCGACGATGAAATGGAATTAGATAGCATAATTGATGAGGAGATGACAGTTGGTCTTAAATTTCAAAATGAGTTGTTGAATTCAAAGGATTTTTATGAGGGTAACGATAGGGATTTCAGTCGCCCTAAACCTGGTAGAATGGGAGAGTCCAGATCAAAGAGAAGATCTTTGGTAGATTCTGATGAGGATGACGATGAGGTAGGCTTTAGAAACCCTAAAGCTGGCAGGTTTGGTGGGCCTGTATCGGCTTTTTCTGGTAGAAAAGGAGAGTCCAGATCAAAGAGAAGATCTTTGGTAGATTCTGAAATGGACGATGACCAGGTAGGCTTTAGAAACCCTAAAGCTGGCAGGTTTGGTGGTCCTGTATCCGCTTTTTCTGGTAGAACGGGAGAGTTCAGATCAAAGAGAAGACCTTTGGTAGATTCTGATGAAGAGGTAGGCTTTAGGAACACTAAAGCTGGCAGGTTTGGTGGGCCTGTACCGGTCTTTTCTGGTTCAAGCTTAAAGAGGCAATCTATGAGAGGTCTTGATAAGGCAGGAGGGAGGGAATCTGGTTGGGCTGGACCTGGTAGAAGGGGAAGATCCTTGTCATATTACACAGGATCAAAGAGGCAGATATTACGAAACATTGATGTGGATCAAAAGACAGAATTTAGACTTAATACCAGTAGAGTGGAAGATTCTATGCCAATCTGTTCCAGTCCGAGGTTAAAGAGAGAATCTTTCACAGGTTCTGATGAGGAAGAAGTGGATAACAGGTTTAGACAGCCCAGGAATGAAGGTGGTTTGCCAAGATTTGGTTTGAGGTCGAAGAGACAAACCCCAAGAGAAATGGAAAATGATGAAGATGAAGATGAAGAAAAACACTCAGACAAGGAGTTGATACCAGCTGAATTCTGCAAGAAAGAGGAACCAAAGCACAGGGTTTTTAATATGGATAGTCGTCATCCTTGGAATGGTGAGGAGGAATCTTATTTAAGTCGGTCAAGGTGCGTTGCTGGAAGAACTTGCTTATAGACTCTATGAATCCCCAGGTTTGCATGATATGCCCAAGCAATGAAGAGACAACTTAAGTGAGAGAGTAAGATACGGATGGTGAGAGGAGAGGATTGGATGCCCTTTTGCGAAAGAATTTTTTATGTTATGCCCACATAGAAGTGCATAGAAGATTTATGAGTTCTATTAGATTTGTTCTCTTACACTCTAAAGTACGAGATATCATAAAATCTGTTTCTTTTAATATGAATGTGTTATCTCTAATAGGAAGGGAAATGCATGGAGTTGTTCGATTAAATTTGTTAACTTAAGAGTAAGAAAATGGGTATGGGCTCTCAGTAAGAAGCATGGACTTCTTTCAAAACAAATAAGCATAGACTTGAAAGGAATGTTCCCAATCATAAATGGAGTAGGTAACTTTTGCAACAGAGAACCAACTCTCTCCATGCAGGGAGGGTGAATTCATCTCTCAGTGACTGGCAAATCTCAAGCATGCATGTTTGACACTTAAAAGCGTGTTAAGCCCGTACCTGTGTTCCATGCCCATATGTACACCCCCAGAGTCCACGAGCAACCTGGCTACTTGTGTTTATTTGTTGGACTTGTTGCTATTACATAAATATGGGTTCAAGGCTTTTGACCAAGCAAGAGCAAATATCATAAATTTTTTACATCATATGTTTGGATACGTAACAATGAACATGATAGGGAATTGTGTTTGACTCCCGTTTTAACAAATTGGGACCTTTTCACAAAATACATATTACTAACTTTCTGTAGAAAGTTGAAACATATGAAAAGAGTTTGGGCATTAGATTATGGGTCATAGTTTTTAACTGATTCCGCACAATGTTTGTTTGCTGATTCGTCAAAAAAGTGTCTAGTATGTTGTTATACCCTTTGTTCTTGCCTTCCCAATCTATGATCATGGATAGTTAAGGGGTTGTTACTATGGTGTGCATAAGCAACAACTCTGCCTATTCATACCTTGCCTAATGGATACCTTTTTAGAAAATCGTGAAGTCTACTTTGATATACGTTCGTCCAAATAGGCCTCTGCAGTAAAGTTATTGGTGTCCACATATGGGATTCATAAAACAATGAAACATATCGAAACTCTCATTCCATGCTATTATGCTTACCACATGTTTGAAATCATAGCATATCAGCTTATGGCAGAGCTGACGGATCATGGTTTATTGTTTTTGCCTGTTATCTTTGTAATACTCCTACGAGTCCTACCTTGATACTTCTTGTAATGGACTAAGTAAGTTTGATAAGAAAGGAAAGAACTGAAGTAAATTGACCTTAAAAAGATGTTTTGTTTATGGTGTTCCATTTGGGTAAATAATCACAGGTAATGCTTTTGAAAAGGGGTTCCAAGGCTTTTGAAGGCCTCTCCAATAAGAGATAACAGATGTCCTTGTTCTAAGGCTGCTGTGCACTGGGGAGTTTGGCTGGATTTGGTAAAATGTACAGTTTTGGCTCACGAGTGGATGAAGTTAGCTCTCAGGTGTTGGACATTGGCTCCCAGCTAGGTCCCTGAAATACCTTAAAAAATGTGGTAGGTGTACCGTATGATTTCTATCAGTCACTTCTCCAGAATGCTTTTAAGTTTCCCAACTTTTTAATGGACCCTGGGAGCATGTGTTGTTAACTAGAGATTTGGCCTCCTTGTGCAAACTCATTTGGTCTCGAAAAGAGGTACAGCAGAGATTGGCATCACGTAAGGTACCACAGAGGTTTGGTATCCCTGTTTACTTCACCAAAGACCTTAAAGGGCCATTCAGGAGCTGTATGAAGTTATGAACCTTTTTTTCTGCTTTATCTGATGGCAGAGTTGGCAGTAGTTAAGCCTGTTTTTTCCAAGTTTTCGCATCTTGGAGGAACCTAACTTTTAGGGTTTTTTGGTGAAGGAGCACCAAGAAGGCTTGGGCTAGCCATTAAGTAACTGCACAGTGTATTCTGACTTCATTGGATGTTCAGTGCTACCCTTATGAGAGAATCAGATATGTTCTGTATTGTGTAAAAGGTATCCAGTGTTTGGATAAGACTTTGACGGTTCTTTCTAGTTCTGGAGCAGTTATGAGTGTTGAGGTTCATGCATGAGGTTTGTAGATGTTGACAGCTAATGTGAGCATGCGTTTGTAGCTGGAGTATGCGCAACTGTTTCCATACAAAGACTCTTTGAAATACTGAAACTCCAACTAAAAAACGCTTACATATCCAAGTGCTAGGAATGATCTCAAGCATATTTGAAATGTGGAACAGGTGTTATCCTCGTTTCCCAAGGAAAACATCACAGGATTCCCCCCTCCACCTGGAATATCGGGATGGAGGGTGGCTCAACCGCCAGCCACAATAGCGGCTGGTAACCCTGAGGGACTCAACCAGATTTGAACCTGTGATCTATGTCCTCCGTGTCGGCAACATGCCTTGGGTGGATGGTTCAACCGATTGAGCTAACCCTTGGGGCTGGAAGATGTGTTAGCCATTGGGGAACCCAATTGAATATTTTTGCATTTTGTTCATAAGCTGGGCCTTACTTTTTTCCCACCTACATGCTTTGATCAACCTAAGTTAAGCAAGTTTTGATATCTATTGAGCCAACTGCTATTGGAGGATGTTTTAAGCAATGAGATGGGCTGTAGACCCAAAGCCTAAATCGCGGTCAATCTTTTGATAAATACATATATAAATGTTAAAGTCTATTACCCTAAAATGTACCTAGCGAGTGGCATTGTTGTTCGGGTGAAGGTTGTAGTCTTCTACACATTTGATTCTTTTTTTTTTCAGGGAAAACCTCGTTGGGAACTCAAGGGAGGTGTCCCCACATTTGTAGATGCCAACCATAGTAAACTCGTTGGCATAGACTAGTGCTCCTCACCTAGGGGGAATTCGAACCGGGCACCTGTCGACATAGAACAAGCCAAATGGCCAACAACATTGGCGACAACTTGTTGAGCTAACTCCTTGGGCTTAAGAATGTTTGGAACATCTTGTCCCACCTTCAAGCACTTAACAAAGAGTGAGATTGTTGGTACATTGCAAGCCCCAATCGGTCCACGAGGAGCAAATATCACAGGTGGGATTTGGACCTGGTTGGGGAGGATAACTTCTCCTCTTCACCACCCAAGTTAAACCCAATTGACGAACTACACATTTGATTCTGTCATTATGTTCTTTTGCTTCAAGCTTTCCAATATATCCAGAACTAAGTAAATGTCTGGCTTCTGTTGTAATTGGCCATTATCATTTTTCTATCTAGTATTTTTTTTCTGGGACATCTGCATGGGATATTTAGATGATAGATGATGTTTCTACATGGAGGTGATAGATTTTGAGAACCTTGTATGGATTGGGTAAAACTAAGAGTTGTTTTTGACAAGCCTAATTTGGGTTCTTACTTTTTCCATGTCTTATCATAAGAGGTCACCCAATAATAGATCATATCTAACAAAAGCTACTAAATCTGATTTTGTTTTAGTGAACCAGCCATTTCCTTCATAAATTGGATTGGAGGAAGTAAACTTTATTTTGCAATCTAGCTACATGTAAGCATTAATGAATTGTAATGCGAGCATTGTTCCTAATCTAATCGTTTTCAATTTTTTTTGTTTGGTGAAGAGGTTATTTTTTAGCTATTTTCTTTTTGCCCTATTTTTCTTTGGTTGAGCTCTTCATTGCTTTTTGAAGACCTTACTCATGGTAAATTGGGTAGAGTTGTCGGGGTGGTGCTTCTGTAATGATTGGACTTTATAACAGTCTTCGTTATAACTTATTTGTTTCAATTTTGTGTCAAATGCTGCAATGAGGCAGAAGTCATGCTTTGCTACGAAGGTCTTTTTTCTTGTAAAAATGTTTATAAATTTCTATTAAGTAAACAAAAGTATATAAAGCTTTTTACAAAAAAAAAGGTGATAGTAAAGGTCTCTACTACAGAGTCATAAAGAGGCAATTAATGCAGGCCACTTCAAAAGACTAAACATTAGAAACTAAGATGGGGTATTAATACAAAATCTCGAACAATATAAAGTTACAACTACTTAATCATTGTCTAAGGCCACCGAAAGATGCACCATAGAAAATATTTAAGTTTGGCCAGAGGGGCATATCAAAAACATGTACAAAATCATAAATGTTCATGCACATAAAGCCGTCATTTTTGCAAGAGATGGGGGTCATCATCCTTGGGCTTAGGGGCAGCCAATTGCTTGAGGTGGCTCATCCACTACCAAAGGTCTCCATCCATCATTCTTGTCTTCTTGGGGCTTGACCAAGTTGGAAGTGACTAGACAAGGAATTTTATTATCCATAGGGGAGGACTTGGCATCTCATTATGCCAACCATGTGGCCATCTCCACCTTGTCTTGAAGCTCGTGAACTTGTCTAACTACTCGATGATGGGGCTAATGATTGCTTGAGCTTTTATTTGACATTTGGGATGGAGCTAGGTTGTAGGACTGTGAATGCTCATGTGGGACATGGCTCATCATACAAGGGGTCCTCCCCAATACTCTGGAAGTTGATATTGGGTTCTTTTGGATTACCCACGATTAGATCCATTTCTGGGCCAACGTTTCGAGCCTTCTATCAGTAGTTCATCTTCAGGACAAGACGATGTTAAGGAATATAGCGTGACTCTCCAATTTTATTTGTAATTAAATTTATCAAGTGATTGTTGTTGGTCTGGAAGTTGCTATAGGTGCTCCAAATCAATTGAGTATTTCCCCTTGAAACACATGCTAAGTAGCCTTGTTAAGTATCCATTGTTGTTTATTGCCTAGCTAGGTGACTTGCTAATAAGATGAGACATTTGAATATATGCACAAGCTATTAACCCAATCCTAAATGGCTTCTGCTTTGTTGCAAAACTAGAAAACATGCTTGAGGGGTCAACCGTTCCACCAAAAAAGCACAATGGTTGGGCTAGGTCCAAATGACAAAATTGCATGGTTTGCTGAATGGATGCCATGAATTAAAGGTTATCCGAAGATTGCTTTCTTAGGCTACACATACACTTGCCATATTTCTTGAAGCCTCCAAATCTTATTCAGTAGCAGGTCCAATGATGGAGTTGGATTGAGCCATTTATAGGCATCAACAAGCTTATATTTAATAAAGGGTTTCCTACATTTCCAAGCCTAGTCCTTCCACCACTTGCATGGCGAAGCAATACCAAGCTTAAAACAAAGACAATTAGGAATTAAATCTTGGACTTTTTCAACAATGAACCTATCGTAATTCCTAAGTTTGAAAGAATGGTTTAGTGCAGGGCCCAAGGAATACACTCGGAATTTGAATAGAAAATGTCACTATTAGAGGAAATTTGAGGTCTAAAATGGGTCTCATAAGAAAAAAAAAGCTGTTGTTGAGTACGAAATTTAATAACAAATAGAAATTTCAAGAATTTGGATCGATGGTAATCATTGAGTTGGAGCTATACAAGTAAAATATGGATGTGTCCTACTTTTTTTCAACAATACTTAACCACATATAAACCCTTTCTTGGTTAAGATCTTGGTAATATCTTCTTGAGATATGCTAAATATCCTTGAAATAATAAATTTGGAATATTTTATATTATCATTATTTCTATTCATTAAAAAAATAAATCGCACATTTATTACGATGGTAATGGGGTTGAACTGGTAATATGATCACTTGGAATATGATAAGTATTGTATATTATTAATACATTTAAGAGAAAAAATAAATGATATTTTAATTATGTTTAATATTTTGGAGGCAAAATAGAAATACATTTTTCATGTATTTTCATTTTATCTTTTTAGAGGTTCACTAAAAGTATCAAGTGTGGGTACTCGTTGGATGCAAAATCTATAGGTTCACTAAGAGTATCAAGTATGGGTACTTGTTGGATGTAGAATCTATAGGTTCACTAAAAGTATCAACTTTGGGTACTCGTTGGATGCAAAATACTCATTGGACGCATAATTTAATTATGTTGGTGCTCTCATTGGATGCAAAATCTCACACTTTATACTTTTAGTGAACCTACAATAAGATAAATCTAAAATACGTTTGAAATGTATTTTTTTTACCCTTATAACGTGCTTTAACCAATAAAATACATTTCTCTTAGGAGGATTTCTCTTGAATTTCCTTTAATGTATGTGTGTGTGAAAGTATACATTTTAATATCATGTAACTATAAAGGTTATATAAAGGAATGATAATGGATATTTTTAGCGTTATTGTATTGTTTAGCTATATTTATTAATTTTTTAATTTATTCTGAAAAGTTTTACAGTTAATATTATATATACAAAATATTAGTTGTACATGTAACAAACTATAATTTATATTAAATTAAATGTTATATGAATTAAATGTTTTAGCACTAAATCATTTATTGTGCATGCACAAGAATCTAAATCTTTTGTTATTATTTTTAACTCTCATCTCATAACTCTACGTCAACCTAGCTTACATGGAAAGTATCATTAATGAGAAAATATAGATTTACTTTCACTAGATAACACTTATAACGTAGTATGATGTAGCATACACTCTTGTTATTTTATATTTTCCTTAAGAGGCCCATTTTAGACCTCAAATTTCCTCTATATTGAACAATTATGATGCCTTTGTAGAAAAAGCGGACGACCAAGAACTACGAGTTCTTAGCAATGGGCTTGCTTGCATTGAGAAAAATTGGTGATCACTAGAGAGAGTGGTTTTTATATGAGAGACCACTTGTGAAGTGCTCTCCTTTCTGGCATAGGAAGGCTTTGACAATTTCCTTGGGTTTCCATGTACTCTTGGCTTTAAAAGAGCCTTTTATTTTGATATGTAGGCTTTGAAGGTTGTGGCTTCACCACCCTTTCTTCCTATATGGGGTCGCTGATACAATGCAATTGCAAAGTAAGGGTTTCAAAGCTTCCTTACATTCCATTGACAATCCACTTAGCACACAAATCTAACCCTTGCTTCTACACATTGATAATTCCTAGGTCCCCTTGATCCTTTTGAGTACAACAAAGACTCTAACTGTTATCATGATAGCCTTTCTTCCCTTTCTAGTTAGCTCGAAGAAGCTTTTTTAAATCTAGCATAAGTGACTCCTAAAGGAGATCAACGAGAGTAGTATGTTGATGTTTTGGTTGCTGCGGGAGGTATTAACCTCTGAGTGTAACCCTTGTACTTAGAATAGAATATTTTGGGAGTAAGAGAACCATTAAACAGATGTGTGTAAACCCTAGAAGAGAAGTCGGCCCAAGGAGAATAATAATAAAGAAACAAAAGGCCCCAGAAAGAGAAGTTGGCCCCACCCGGAAAAGTCACTTGGACAGGCTAGTATAAATAAGGAGGTGCCTAACTCATTTAGACACACTCTCTCTCACTCAAAAGCAGTGTAGAAGTCTAAGGACGAACTGTGGCAGCAACTAGGGCACAAGTCTAAGGAGCAACAGTGGCAGCTAGGGCGAAAGTCTTTCTAGTATCTTCTTCTTGTGTGCTTCTCTTGGTAAAGGTACGCTTTATTGGTATTGTGCTGCTGCTGCAACAATGGTGTTTTTGGTTAGGGTTTATTTGTTGGTTCTAGTGTGGACTTGCCAAAATCATTCTATCTAAGAAAAGTTTATTGTGCTCGGGGGTGGCATATGTGAATGCCTATGGTTGGGTGACAATGATGTGATATTGTCTATGGTTAAACGAGCATATCAAAATTTTAACATGGTATCAAAGCTGGTTTCCTTCGTAACAGTCTAATCGCTGGAAGGAAGATCCTCAATTTCCCCCATTGTCAAGCTTGTTGAGCACTTATTGCACCCACCAAGAAGGTCGCCTAAATAGGGCACATCTTTTCCCTGGATTAGATCTGCAAATTTCTGAAATTGAAAAATAAGGGTTTTCTCATAAAACCCTAGGTCAAGGTGTTTGGCATTTTAAGGCTGAGTTGAAGTTGATTCTTGGGCAAAATGACTATCAATACTAAGCTTGATGAAAAGCTTGAGGGTGTTGACAACTTTCGAGCATGGAAGTATAGAATGATGCTCATTCTAAAGGAAAATGATCTAGAAGGTTTTATTGAAGAAGAAGTTGCAGAGCTAGAGGGAGATGAAGCTAAGGCAAAGCACAAGAAGAATCTGGTTAAGGCAAAGAGGATCATTGTAGATTCTATCGAGGATCACTTGATCCCACATGTCTCATCATTGAAGACCCCAAAGCAAATGTTTGATGCCTTATCTCGATTGCATGAAGGCAAGAATATCAACCGAAAGATGACCTTGAGGACACAACTCAAGAATGTGAAGATGCAAAATTCAGAAACCATTCAATCTTACTTCACAAGGGTGTCTCAAATCAAAGAACAACTTGAAGCTATTGGAGACATAGTTGAAGAAGCAGAGCTAGTAATGACTACATTGAATGGTCTCCCGAAATCTTGGGAATCATTTATTCAAGGAATCTGTTCTAGAGGAAAGCTAACGAAGTTCAACAGGCTGTGGGAAGATTGCACTCAGGAAGACTGGCAGCAAGAGAAGAGAAGTTGGGAAATGATGATCAAGCTCTAGCAATACATGCAAGAAAAGAAAAGAGCAGGAAAGAGGATCATTCCCCCAAGAAGTTTCAAAGGTCATGAAAGTCTCAAAAGGATTACTTTTGCTTCAAATGCTACTGCTGCCAAAAGATGGGACACATTGCAAGAAATTGTCCTCTCAAGAAAGAGTAGGCCAGAAAAGGACAAAATAAGAGACATCATGGTCATGCCCTAGAAGATGATGAACCTGCTTAGAAAAGAACAAAAAGATTATGATTCAAGTGAAGAACATGTATTGATATCAACTCTTACAGGAACAATCACTCATGGAAGTGACACATGGCTAGTTGACAGTGGTACTTCTAAGCACATGATCGGTTACAAGGATTCTCTCTCAGATCTGGTTCAGAAAGATTCACCTCATAAGGTGAAGCTCGGTGATGACTATCGATATCCCATCAAAGGAGTAGGAGAAACCTCCTACAAGTTAGATTCAGGAAAACCCTTGAAGATAAAGGATGTCTTGTATGTACCTGGTTTGAAGAAAAATCTCCTTTCCATCTCAGCGTTGGAAGAGAAAGGATTCAGAGTTACTTTTATTGACGGTGAAGTTCTCATGTGGCCAAGAGGAAAGACTCTTGATGATGCTATTGTGATTGGTGTCCAAGAAGGAGGTCTATACAAGTTAAAGGGACACTCAGATTCAACATTAGTACACGACACAGTAAATCCAAGTAAGCTATGGTATAGAAGGTTCGCTCACTTACACTACAAAGCATTACCTATCGTAAGCAAGATGGTAACAGGTTTGCTAGAGATTCAAGTGGATGATGAAGGAACATGCAAAGGAGGCGCACAAGGCAAGAACGTGAAGAATCCGTTTCCAAACAGTGATAGCAAAGCTAAAGGAGTTTTGGACATCGTGCATTCAAACGTGTGTGGACCAATGTCAGCGACTTCACTTAGCGGGTATGTATATTACATTTCATTTATTGATGATTTCTCACGTAAGACTTGGATTTATTTCTTGAAATAAAAAAGTGAAGTATTTAGCAAGTTCAAAGAATTCAAAGCTCTTGTAGAGAATATTTCTGAAAGGAAGATAAAGATTTTGAGGTCAGATAATGGAGGAGAGTTCACCTCAGATGAATTAAAAACATTCTGTAGAGAAGTTGGGATTAAGAGGGAGCTCTCCACTCCATACAATCCTCAGCAGAATGGTGTAGCAGAAATAAAGAACCGTATGATAATGGAGGTAGCAAAGGCCATGATTCATGATCAAGACTTGCCTATGCACCTATGGGCAGAAGCAACTAGGACTGCTGTTTATGTGTAGAACATAAGTCCTCACCGTGCACTTGGGAACAAGACACCAGAAGAAATGTTTACAGGAGAAAAGCCAGAGGTCAGCCACCCGTGGATATTTGGCTGTCCAGTATATGTGCATGTTCCCAAGGATAAGAGATCAAAGTTGGATCCTTCAGGCAAGAAGGGTGTATTTGTTGGATATAGTGAACATCGAAGGCATATAGAGTCTACATCCTTGGTTACAGACAGATCGAGATTAGTAGAGATGTTATCTTCGATGAGGATACAACCTTCAGTAGATCAAGGCATCCTCATACAAATGAGATCCATGATGAGGAGCCTGGAGCTCCTAGAGTTGCTGACTCAGATGCTGGTAATGATGTCGTGCCAGAGGAGCATGGTCCAGAGGACCATGACATGGCAGAACCTCAAAGACCTGCAGAAACAATTACAAAGAAAAGAAGACCAGCTTGGGCTCGTGAGATTATTCAGGATGCCGAGAAGTATGGTGCTCCAGATGGATCTTTCAGAGAAAGCAAGAGACCTCGACCATATTCTAGCTACGTGGCATTGTTATGTGATATCATTGATGCTGAGCCTACCTGTTATGAAGAGGTTGCAGAAAAGAAAGTATGGAAGGATGCCATGATTGAGGAATAGCAGTCCATCATTAAGAATGATGTTTGGGATGTGGTTTCGAGACCGAAAGAGAAATTAGTTGTAAGTTCCAAATGGATTTACAAGACAAAACACTCAGCATATGGCAGTATTGAGAAATACAAGGCAAGGTTCGTGGCTTGTGGATTCTCCCAGAAAGAAGGAATAGATTATGAGGAGACATTTTCTCCCGTGGCGAGGTACACTTCGATTATAGCTATACTTGCGAAGGTACATCAGATGGATGTGAAGACAACGTTCTTGAATGGTGTAGTGGAAGAAGTGTATGTGGAGCAAGCACAAGGATTCGAGACACATGATAGAGAAACTCACATGTGCAGATTGAAGAAAGCCTTGTATGGGTTGAAACAAGCACCCAGGAAATGGTATGGTAGAATTGACAGTTTTCTGATGAGCATGGGCTTTAGCAAGAGTAAAGCAGATCCTAATCTTTACTACAAGGTTGGGGATAGTGGACCAGTGATATTACTGTTATATGTGGATGACCTGTTTCTAACATGGGACGAGAAGCTCATCACATAATGCAAGAGAAAGCTTGCATCTAAGTTTGAAATGAAAGACCTGGGTATGATGCATTACTTTTTGGGTCTAGAGGTGTGGTAGAAACCAGATGAGATTTTCTTGTGCCAAGGAAAATATGCAGTAGAAATCCTGAAGAGATTTGATATGATGGATTGTAAATCCATGCCCACACCGATGGTGACGAACCTGAAGTTATTGAGTGATACTTCTTCAGAGATAGTGGATGTCACCATGTACATGCAGATGATTGGTTCGTTGATGTATTTGATGAACACTAGACTAGATATATGCTTTGTGGTGAACACTTTGAGTCAGTATATGGTAGAACCAAGACATGTTCACTTGGCGCGACAAAGCTTGTTTTGAGGTACCTGAAAGGTACAATTGATTATGGACTCATATATGTTTCTAATCATGAGATAAGCCTGCAAGACTATACTGATTCAGATTGGGCCGGTAGTGTTGCAGACCGGAAGAGTACATCTGGATTTTGCTTTAGTGTGAGATCAACTATGATCTCATGGTTTAGCAGGGAGCAGACTAGTATGGCGCTCAGTACGGCTGAGGCAGAGTATATAGCAGTGTGTCCAGCTAGTAGCAAAGCAGTGTGGCTTCAGAAGTTGCTTGCAGGATTGTTTGATCTCGAGTTAGAGGCGACTTGTATCTGGTGTGACAACCAGAGTTGTGTGAAGTTGTCAGAGAACCCGATGTTTCATGACAAGTCCAAGCATATCGAGATCATGTACCATTATATCAGAGATATGGTGCAGAAGGGAGCAGTGAAGCTCCAATATGTCGCTACAGACGAGCAGATAACAGATGTGTTAACCAAGCCTATGTCAAGGGTAAAGTTTGAATACTTCAGGGACAAGCTTGGCATGGTCCAGAAGGATGTCTCTCGTAAGATGTAATGTTCCCAAACCAAGATGCCAGGAACATTGCGTTTTTCATTGATTTTTATGTATTTTCTGGTTGTGGCATTTCGTCAAACACTTTTCTGATTTTGGTCGTTTAGGTTGCGCTAGGGTTTATATTGATGGTTTTTATGTGTGTTTGCAACAATAATAAAGAAGATATAGCAATGGAACATACCTCAACAAGATAGAAAATCAACAACACAAGGAATAACCAAAAATACCTCAGATCTGATTTTATTCATAACAATGGCTGTCCTCATACAAAGTGGAGCAGATCTGGAATACATATAAGATAGTAGAGTGTATGGCTGATACAGCCTCCAAAATACAAGATAGAAGATGAAGACTTAGGCTTCCCAAAGCCACTCCGAGCTGGATACAAGAGATACAGTGGATCTATCCTTTACTTTGGCTGCTGGTGATGTTTCCTCTAGCAAGGTTGCGCCCTCCCTGACTATAGCCAACCAATAATTCGGCCCCCTAGTGAATGACCTCCAAATACCACAAAATCACCCCCACAATGTAGATCGGGGCCTGAAGATGACATGCAAAGAAAATTCGAGGTCTATCCCGCAAATACAACCTCCGAACTCAATGCCTTCTAAGGGAGAGTTGCGCCCCCCCTTCATAAATCCTCTCAAGTCACAACAAATAAACCTGCAAGAGAAATCCTCCGCCAATGGCTGTAAAAGGGCACTATAGTGATAAAGATGGCTTCTAGAACAAGATTTGCCGTAGATTTGACCTCCTCAAAGCAAAACAAGCTCCCCTTCCTCAAGTGGTGCGCCCCTCCTGCTGAAGCCCTCATTGATGCGCACCTCCTTTTCCTGAACATGTGGACTCCTCCAGTGACTGGATAGATCCGGTGTAGAATGGTGAGGGAGGAATCTTTCACCTTTGTGACCAAGCTTGGACTAGGTTGGGTGGGATCTTTCACCACCGAGCTGATCTCTAGGGTTTGTCAAGTCAAACCCTCAAAACCCCCAAGTGCATGGGCTCACTAGCAAGAAGCCAGATATCAACCGATAAACAACATAATGAGAGAATATAGGTCTTTATCTCTCTTTTATCCTCCCTGCTCACCTTGTCTCTCCAAATGACTTTTACTTTTTTTTAAAATTATTAATTAATTAATTAAATCACTTTAATTAATTAATTATCCATTTTACCTCTCAAAAGTGCTTTATCTCTCCTTGTGGCTTCTCTGGCCACTGAAAGTCACTTCTCATCATCCTATCTTGTAGTGCTATTCCTCCTGATTCCGATGAGCTATTACACTAAGAGGTTCCTCCAAGTATTATGCCCAATATGACCTCCTTAGTGATTTTAATTAATATATAGCCCAAAATAACTCAAAATTACTAAAATCGTCGAAATGCAACGGAACCAAAGCCAAACTGTGTGGAATGGATCATGATGATGAAATAAGACGAGTGATGCAAGTTAGACCCCAAAAAACCCCTCAATAGCTCCTATACTCCCTATAACCTCCATCTGGCTACTCTGGTCATCATAACACTCTGTAATATAATGATGTCCGAAAGTGGGGACATTACATAAGAGGGAGTGATGAGTCACATATGTGATTCTTGGGGCAGTAGCTTGCAGAGTGTGGCAGTAGTGGGTGGTCATTTACAAACACGTTACTGACTATGGCACCAGTCAACATGACCTCACACAAGGTCTGCAAATGTCGAGCCTTCAGGGCTGGCGAGTTTCCCAACTTTTCAAGTTAGAGAGCCAACCTGTGTGGTTGGAGGTGTTTCCTAGCCTTGGTCTAGATGGGTAGTGTGTGCGCACTACATCGTCTAACCCTCGTGGTTAGATGCCCAGTCACTGTGGACTGGATGCCTAGTGTGCCAACCAGAAGAACTAGCTCTAGGGCTAGTTGCCGGATTCTGTGTGAGCTAGCGAGTTGCAGTTGCCCAGACTCCATTTGGATTGGGTAGTAGCGTAGTTTTGTTTGAACTAGCTGAACTGCATATTCCAGATTCTGTGTGAGCTGGATGGTTGTCTAGTTCTATGTGAGCTAGATGCCTAGCTATGTGTGAGCTAGATGAAAGCTCTGTAATGACGTAAGGTCTGAGAGGACGATGACGCTGTGCCCACTAGAGAGATTCTACATGTGTTGATGAGGTCCCAGATGCATGACTATGACATGACCATCATATAGTTTGTGTGTGTGACTATTGCAAAGCCCGTGTGGCTATGATGGTGATACTTGTGGCATGATCTGTTTGATCATGAGATAACCTGTGTGGCTATGATGGTAATACTTGTGACATGATCTTCTTGATCATGAGATAGCCTATGTGGCTATGGTGATGCTACCTGTAGACTGGTCTGCAAGACCATGTGAGTCTTGCCCATGCCATGTGAGATGGATGGATGTGTTTGAGACCATTACATGAAGAACATCTTGGTTAATACCTCCCTAGCCAAGAGAGAGTGTTGATGTTTTGGTAGTTGCAGGAGGTATTAACCTCCGAGTGTAACCCTTGTACTTAGAATAGATTATTCCGGGAGTAAGAGAACCATTAAACAGATGTGTGTAAATCCTAGAAGAGAAGTCGGCCCAAGGAGAATAATAATAAAGAAATAGAAGGTCCCAGAAAGAGAAGTCAGCCCCACCTGGGAAAGTCACTTGGACAGGCTAGTATAAATAAGGAGGTGCCTGCTCATTTAGACCCACTCTCATTCAGTCAGAAACAATGCGCAAGTCTAAGGAGGAACCGTGGCAACAATTAGGGCGCAAGTCTAAGGAGCAACAGTGGCAGCTAGGGTGCAAGTCTTTTTGGTATCTTCTTCTTGTGCGCTTTACTTGGTAAAGGTACGCTTTATTGGTATTGTGCTGTTGCTGCAACAATGGTGTTTTTGGTTATGGTTTATCTATTGGTTCTAGTGTGGACTTGCCGAAATCATTATATATAAGAAAAAGTTATTGTGCTCGGGGGTGGCATATGTGAATGCCTATGGTTGGGTGACAATGATGTGATATTGTCTATGGTTAAACGAGCATATCAAAATTTTAACATAGTAAATAGGTGTTGCTGCTAGCACCTTGGTGTAGATTTGGCAACGAGAGGCTAAGGAAAGGGGACTTGCTATCCACTTTGCAACTTTATATTCAATTTTTTCCACCACCAATTGCCACGACTCTTTAGGGGAAGCTTGAGTGGCAGAGGGAATGCCTAAGAACTTGAAATTTTGTCTTGGCTCATTCTAGTCACAAACACTGTTAGAAAGTCAATTAGGCAAGGGATCAACATGTTGACGATAACACATTTTTTTCTTCCACTAAATGTCAGTACTTGAAGCTAAGCAAAAGGTATCCTAGCAATTAGTGGTACCTCAATAAGACATCCCATTCTCTTGAATAGTCAGGAAGGAGTTGTTGACAGATTACTTGTTAGTAAATTGCAAATCGTCTTGACTATGCAAGGGGACTCTCCACTCTTCCCCAAGCTTGCATTCTTATGAAGATCTACCCAAGGGCCTTGACCACCATGACACAATGCAGTAGCATTGATGAGCATCCTTGATGAATGGACATGAATAACCCAATTTCCTCTACTTTTAACCATTAATAGTAAGACACATGAAGAGGGGGCCAAATCCTTCGACATAAAGCACGGTAGGATAAATGGGTGTTTGACCTTGTTGTACGCCTTGTTTTAGCCAATTACAAGGGTCCATTCTATGCCTTCCTAGACTACAATTATATTATCTAGAATCTAGTAGCCTTAAAACTTGTTTGTGCCTATTAGATAATCTTAGGGAGGAAATTCTTAACTCTTAGAGCCAAGGCCTTGTAGGAAACATTCAATAGAGTAATTCACTGCTAATTGGTGATCTTTTTAGGCCACCCGAATTTAAGAATAAACTTAATATTGCCTTTGTTATAATATATCCGAATGACTTGGTTTACACAATGTCTTGATACACTTGTAGGAGATCTGGGTGAATGAAATCCCTTGTGGCTTTGGAAAATTCACATGGAAAATCATCAATCCTAGGTTACTTTTTATTCACCATCTCAAAAAGGGATGCATACAACTAATCATGCATAGTTGCCTTTGATTTAGACAATCTACTAGGCATGATGTTTTTGACCCATTTTTTGGTCAACATCAATGTGATCATAAAGCCTTGCAATTAGTTATATGCCCCAAATATTTTGTGGGAACATCACCCTAATTGTTGAACTTCATCAATTCTTTGCCCGAGATAGGCCACTAATGGGCCCACCAGCTAGTGTGCATTGAAGTAATGAGCATGTTGATGGTTTTATTATGGCAACGTTGTGTATCTTACCTTTGTCATTATGATGATCTTTCATGAAGCTTGCTCCATTTATGTATTTAATATGATGGCTATGGTTGTCATGATGATATATTTATTAAGGTGGTATATTGTATAATGTTGCTATATTGATACGACGATTATATTGTTTGCTTCGGGGTACTTGCAAATAGTTTGGTTAACAAATGTTATGGTTCTCATACTTATCGAATTCTTATATTTGATCTTTGTACCTGCAAATTAGACAATTAGCGTGCAAGCAATGAGAGATGAAAAGGACTAACCTAACACTGAGACTAAGTGCTCTAACCTATTCATAGTGTTGAAGTTTGGTGGCAAATGGTTGTTTTTGGCATTGGTCCTAGGTGATATAAGCTAAGGTTGTGATCTCATGACCTCCTTTGTTGCTTGAACTATGGACTTGAGCGAATTTTTTGGTTGAGTTGACAAGCTTGATGGATGAAGCTACCTTGGGATTTCTTATGCAAACAAAGGGAGGAGGCCAAGCCACTAGTACAAGCAATAAACATAATGCTCAAACTGGACCGTGGATTTTGATCCAATGTTGGGGGTGAAAAGATTGCCTTGATTGACATCTAACCTACCTCATTTAACTCATTTATTGCGTGTTTTCTCCATGTGCTCTGAGGATTCATGGACGCATTTGCATGAATTGTTGATTGGCATGGACGATCCCTCTGTGCTTGAGATGTTGATGGTTTGATAACACCCTTTGCTCTGTGTAGTAGCTAGCATTTTTGTTGTTCAAGGCAACTTGACTTGGTGCTATTAACTTGCCCTTCTATCTTTGGATGTGTGCTCATTTTGAGTGCAAGAGGAGGCTGAACCTCAAGGCCCTCTTGGCACCTTCTACTGCATGAAGAAGCTCACCCTTTTGGTCTTATTGTTGGATTATTTGTAGTTGAGGAAGTTGCACTTGGACTTGTGCATGTTCAAGCTTTGGTTTTGACGGAGCCCACGTTCAAAAGTTGCCCTCCAATATACTAGAAACACAGTATGGTGGATGAGGTAGGCTTTTAACATGGAACTCAACCTTGAATGATTTGTCTTCTTTGCATTGTTGCATGGTAATAGCTGTGGTGGTTTTATGGGTGATAAACTTTGTGCATTTATTCTTTTCCTCCCACTTGTTTTCATGTTTCCTTCCCTCTCTAAGTTGTGATGAGAAAGCCCTAGTCTTAAGGTAATACCCTCGAATTGTTGGACTGCAATTTTATAATTAATCCAAGATCCAAGCAAGCTTGACTCCTTGCATACCCATCTTATTTTTGTGCATATGGCAATACCTTCGGCATTGTTGTGGCTTGAACCTTGGTCTTTTGGAGTAAATAGTAAAAGGGTCAAACTCTGCCACCTTTTTTTGGAATTATATGAGAAGAGGGGCCAAGCCATGGTTTTTTTTCTAGGTTACAAAGCTCGAGAAAACCCCCAAGTACTTCCCCTCATTTCGAGGATGATACCTAGGGTAAAACCTAGAATCTTTAGGGCACAAGGCCGACCAACAATAGGGCTCGAAGCCATTACAATGATATACTCGTTAAGAGCTCAACATGTCACTTGTAGGAATTGAACCTGGGTAGGGAGGATAACATTCCACCCGACCATTTGAGCTAAACCCAATTGAAAGGGCCAAGCCATGATTACATAGCTTACCTATTACATACATATTGAAGTCCGATAGCTTGCTTTCCATTTCAACTTCCTCTTTGCCCAAGACTCTCCCGAAACCATTTTTTTTATGCACATTTGCTTCCTTTGTTGACAATTCATGATGCACATATAATTATTGGTCTTCATGGTGGATTTAGTTATGGTTTGATAGTACTTGGGATAATTGTTCTATAAGTAGTTTTGTTGGCATCTTGATTTGCTTGTTATATAAATATCATGGCATCGTTTTTCTCTTGATAGTAGAACTACAGGTCTTGATGGAATTGGAATGCAATAATGTTGCCAATATCGTGAAAATATTGGCAACATTGTGATATCTCGCATAATTTTCAGAGGGCTGATATTTTCTTGGCAGAAAATATCGCGATAATATCTTAAATCGCGTGATATTATCGTGAGATGATGGAAAACATTGCCGAGCTCGCAGACAGGCCGACATAAAGGCAATTTTTATGTTTTTTTTGTCATTTTGCTAATAGATTGAAGGGTTTTGAGAGCAAAGGAGGTGGAGACAATTTTTCTTTGAGCCAAGGACCAGGGAGATAGTGTTTTCATTTGGCATCATCAATTTATTGTAGAGTGGGGATTGATTCCGATCAACAACTGGTGTATTTGCAGGTATGTGTACCAATTTCCACCTCTCTTTTTTTTCCCAGATTTTTGATAAGTTTTGCAATGCCCATCAGTTTTCCCCCTTTGTTGATTTTTAGTGCACTGTGGGAGATCTACCATTTATGTAGAATCTAGATTTGTTTGTTTTTATGCAACATTTTTGCATTTTGATTCTTCAATGTTGATTTTAATTTTTTTCAATTTTTTTTGTGCCATAGGTTTAATCATTACTACCTGGATTCTAAAGTTTGAACTTTGAAGACTGAAAATGTCGAAACGTTTGGACCCTATGTGGGGATATGGTGAACCCGAAGGGGGTTTTAATAGAAAAAGGTTAAATTGCAAGTTGCATGGGAAGGAAATTAGGGGGGGAATCACCCAGTTAAAATACCACCTTGCACAAATTTCAGGACATGAAGTAGAAATTTGCCTAGATGCAAGCCCATAAATCATTCGTATTGGCAACAAATCACTTGTAAATATGGGTATAACTTATAAGCAGAGATAAAAAGGGAAGCTGTGAGAGTTGAGGTTGTAGTGGGAGGAGTTCCAAGATCCAAGGGGGCAAGAAGTGACAGTGTTTCCTCAACCTCGCCTTCTTTAATGCCCTCGACGACCTCATCTTTTTTTGTTCCTAAAACCACATCTGGTGCACAACCTTCTATCAAGTTAGTGGTTAAAATAAAGGAGAAGCAACAAGCTGACAAGCTTGTGGGTAGGTGTTTTCTATGGAGTGACATTCCTTTCAGCATTGCTAAGAACAATCCATTCTACCTGATTGTGTTTGATGTTGTTGCTATTGTTGGGCTGGGGTACAAGGCACCTATGATGAGTTGAGAGGGCTTATCTTTCCAAATGAAAAGGTCGTTTGCACTCGTAGATTGGAGGAGCTTAAGGCATCATGGCAAATCACTGTATGCACTGTGATGTTAGAGGGTTGGATTGATCAAAAGGGAAAGATCCTTCTTAACTTCTTGGTTAATTGTCCCAGGGGGGACAACGTTTAATAAATCTATCAATGCATGTGCACATGTTAGAGATGCAACATTATCATGCGAGTTGTTGGACGGGTTTATTTAGGAGGTAGGTCCACAGAATGTTGTCCAAATCATAACTAACAACTTTGCTAATTATGTCATTGTTGGCATGTTGCTTATGCTGAGGTATCCGACCTTGTTTTGGACTCCTTGTGTTTCACATTGCATTGATTTGATTTTAGAGGATATGAGCAAAATTCCTTATATCAAGGATATTGTTGAATCAACTAGGAATATCACAGAATTTATATATAATCATGGAGCTGTGCTTATCTTGATGAGAAGATTCACAAATATTAGGGAGTTGGTGCCTCTTGCAATCACATGTTTTGCCACTAGCTTCATATCTCTTTTCTCTCTCTTGTCTTGTATGTGGGAGGGGAAGAGAATGTTCCTTTTAGATGAGTGACATGCTTTATCATTTAGCAGTAAAGCGAAGGGGAAGGCCATATGTAGGCTAGTGTCATACAAGGAGAGATTTTGGGTGGGAGTAGAGGAGGTGTGTGCCATTAGCGAGCCTTTGGTAAAGGTTCTTCGGTTGGTTGATGGAGACAAGTCCGCAATGGGCTACAAGTAGTATGAGGCTATGGATAGGGCCAAAGAATCCATCGATGCCTATTATGAGGACAAGGGGGATGATGGATTTGAGAAACGACTATTGATATGGAGAGTCATTGATGAGCGATGGAACAATACACTCCATCTCCCCATTCATGCTGCATGGATCTACCTCAACCCCGCGTTCTCTTACTCCCGTGGTTTTAGATTTGATGCTGAGATTATGGATGGATTCCTCACATGTGTTTAGAGGATGGTGCCAAATCTGCAAGAATGTTCAGAGATTTCTATTGAAATGGAAATATATAGGATGGCCAAGGGAACATTTGGCTTTGACATGGCTATTCAGGATAGGAAGACCAAAAATCCAGGTAAGCTTCATTTTGTTTAAAATTTCAACGTCTCTTCTTACTTTGTTTCAACTTTCAACTTTCAAATTTCAATGTCTTTTCTTATGTTTCTCTTATTTGTTGTAGATGATTGGTGGACAAGCTATGGCTCAAGAGTAGTCAATTTAGAAACACTTGCCATTAGGGTCTTTAACCAAACATGTAGCTCTTTAGGGTGCGAGTGCAATTGGAATATATTTGAAAAAATACACACCAAGAAGCGCAACAGGCTCAAAATTTTTCAAATTAAATTTTGAATTCATTATAAGGTATAATTTTATGCCTCGACACCATCTAAATTATCAATTATAATTTAATCATTTATAATTTATGATCCTCATACATGTTGGAATCCCAACGCCTTAATGCCATGATCTATGTCTACTACAATCTCCAATTTGTGGTCAGACTCCATATATTGAAGTAAAAATGCATGCATTATGGTAATGACTCCAATATTGCTCCTATTTGATAGCTTTCACAGTTCTGGGAACAATGGTAATGAATGCACATTGAAGTGAACAATTATTTGTTCTGTGATGGTGTATAATGCTAGTGTTTGATTTGCTTGCCAGTAGAGTGCCACCCCCCCACTCCTACTTTTTTGTCCATTTTGCCTCTAACCATTTCCTTCAAAATGCACAGTCTGATTTTATATAGTGCTTTTATCATTTCCCTGTAGCTTGCACGAGGATGAGCATGCTTGGTTGATAAGAATAGGTTGTGTTATCGCACAATCTGTACTTCTCCAAAGCCCAAGGCAAGTAAATGCAAGATTGGCGTAACAAGGGGATGACCTATCACTGTCACCTTAATAGGAAACCCCTTTCTATTTAGGAGTATATCAAGATTACCCCATGGGAGACGTCCCGAATGACCTAAAGGGCTGATAAAACTAAGGCAAGGATGCAAGAAAATCCCCCTTCTTTAGGTCTTTAAGGGATGAAGCAACAGTAAAAATGGAGTGTACCTACCCAGAACAAGACAACCAAGAAAATATGGCAGCTTTCAAGTACAAGAATGATGTTAGTGCTTCATAATGTTGAGTTTTGTACCTTGGGAGGTGTTCCCCATGTGCTTATGACCTCCTTAGCACATGAGGGAAGGACATTACACTTTGTACCTTGTACTTTTGTCTAATTTCACTTTGACTTTGGATAAAGTGAAATTTAGTCATTTTGGCCTAAAATGACTATTAATTCACAAAGGGGTGAATTAGAGACATAAAGTTGACTTAGGAAACTTAACCCAAAGTGGGTTTGTGATTTAGATATTCATGGGGAGATCTCAACCATCGATTAGATGGGAGATGAGATGATCTCCACCCTTGAATATCTAGGTTTCCTTTTGCTAGTCAAAGAGGGGCACAAAGGGTGAAGGAGGGGCGCATTCTTCATTTGGTTTTTTGCTTGTTGAGAGAGGAGCTCTTGGAGGATGGAGATGAGGTCAGTTTTGTGAGGATGCTTGAGGGAGGTCGCTTGCTTTCATTGATGTAGGCTTGGAGCTACTTGCCTTGATTATTTACTGGAGCTATTCTACTTCTGAGAGGGGCACATTAGCTGTGGAGGTTGATTCGTACTTGGTGGGATATCTAGCCATCAGATTGCAGTGAGATCAGTTTCAGAGGGAGGCCATCTACTAGAGCTTCATTCCTGTGGAGGGGTTTTCAGATCTGAGCTCATAGTTGGCAGTTGGAGCAGATTCAGTGGTTCTGGCAGTTTGCATGAGGGGCGCACCATTCTGGGGTGCATCTGTTGATTTAGAGCTTGTATATCAACTCAGTTGGAGTTGCTATTGTATCAGGTTCTTTCATATATTGTGTTTACTGTAACCCTTCTTCTGCTTTCCTCATATATACACACATATTCCAAACTGGTTTTCCCCGAGGGGGTTTTATCCAAGGTCACGTTGACCAAAAATACCTGTGTCTACAAATGCATGATTTAGTTTCTTAGATCTGTTCATATTCAACAGTAAACGATTTTTAGGTGTGTTATGTTTATTTTGAGATGCATGTACTAATTTCTGGTGACAAAAACGACATGCTAGAGCACCCAAAATCGAGAACATAATCGTAACAAATCAGCAAAATACTTTTGGACTGTTGGTTGTTATGAAACAACAGAAAACAAATTAACTTATAGTTGAAACTTAGAGCCTTTCTTTGGTCAAAGACTGACCAAGAAGGCAAGCTGATAGGACTTGGAATTTTCACACATAAGACCATGAACCTTTGACATATATGCTGGTTGATATAAAATTGCAGCAACATGAAAGTTTACAACAACAATAAGTATTTTATAACAGCTGCAAGAAATAAGCCTCAAAATTGCTTGAAAATACAATGAAAAGGTAGCTTTTACTAGGCAAAATGATAATCAATTGTCGCAAGCAATTTCTGAAAACTAATTGTCGCAAGCAATTTCTGAACTGTCTAGTAAAGGCCAGTACTAAAGGTCAATTTGCAGAAATTTTTTAGAAGTTAGATGGCTGTAGCAATCTTTGTAACAACATTGTTATATTGAATATCATCAGAAGAGTATTCTTTATTATTATTCGATAGCATATTTCATGATCAATCGCCATTGTGGATTGATCGTAATGCATAATAGGATTAACTTTTATGGATTGTTAAAGAATAGGTGAATATCGGCCTCAACAGCATATTAAAGAGGCCCGTGAATATATTAAAGGTGGGCTTACCCACCTAATTTGGAGAAGTCAATCTCTACCAAAGGAAGTAGACACTCACACGCCGACTTGTATAAATAAAGAGGCCAACGCCTCACTTGTTCACTCACTCAACCACTCATCTACTGTGCAAGTTTTGAAGGAAGCTACAATTGCAAGAAGAAGGAGAGAGAGAGGATAAAAGATGTTTGGGAGAGAGGACTTTCTGTTTGAGATCTTCGGTATAGAATACATTATATTAAGGAAGTATTTCTAGAGGGTTTCCCAGATAAATGTTGCGTCTCTTGGTGATTGTAGGTATTTCTCGATCAAATACACCCAAGAGACACAACATTTATCCCGGAAACCTCTAGGGGAAGAAACCTAGCAAAACTTCCTTAATATAGATAAATAATACAATGCCAAGAGATCTCTTATGCTAATATAGAAAGTCCCCTCCTAGATATGCCTAATTTCTCTCCTTGCCTTTAATGCATCAAAACTTGTCTCTAAACTGCGCGAGCTGTGTCTAAGTGAGGCACTAGCCTCCTTTATTTATACAAGTTTGGCACGTGAAGTGTCTCTTCATTAAAGTGTGGTCGACTTTCTCAAACTGGGTGGGTAAACCCACCTTTATTATATTTCCTCTGGGTCTTTAATCAATCGTCAGTCAATTTATTCTCTATTACAATTGTCTTTGACCAATCCGCAAAGGATTTGGTCCTATTACACATTCCACATGATCAATCCACAATGGGGATTGGGATCCTATGAATATATCAATAATAATAAGAATACTCTTGGCGCTACATTATTTCAACACTCTCTTTAACAAGAAGGATATTCTTTAGCAACATCATGCAGAGAGAGAAGACAAGATCATCAACAACATCAAGGGGAGGACAACATCATCAATATCATCTTGTTGGCGATTCTATAAATCATCGAAAAGTTTCTTTTATCTAAAGATCATCATTCCCTGCTGAATGCCATCATCATCCGCATCAATATGTATTAGTATAAAACCGATACATCATCATTATCACAACACAAGGTCGTTTCATCATAATACAAGACCGGCTTTATGTCACAATTGTCGTTGGAAGCTCTCGCGACTTGTCTCTATCTCATTGTCTCGCTTAATGTGCCACAACATTCGTTCGGAAGCAAGATACTGCCTGTTTTTACGCCACAAACTATCGTTGGGCATGATAGACCTGCTTAGCCATAGCTATCCAAATGTGGCTCGCTATAGTCCATCATATCATCTTTCTTTACCGACAACTCGTCGGGGCAAGGAACATATTGCTTTACATATGAAAACTCGATCACAAGCAAGGAACTCATCTCATCTTGCTTCACGTCTAACAACCGGGCCGTGGCAAGGGAACATCTCATCTTGCTTTTACCTCTGACAACTAGGTCAAAAGCAAGGAACATCTCATTTTGCTTTACCGCCCAATAACCGGTCGGCAAGGAACATCTCATCTACCCCTTTCGAGGAAGGTCCTTTCGAATTATACCAATCTTATCTCGAAGTACAAAAACTTTTTACACGAGATAGAGGTTTGGTCAACGCCGAACTCGTTGATCCAGAAAGCAATGTAATCGAGCTTCGCGTTCTCTGTACCATGTCGCTGATGTAATGATAGCGGATCTCTATGTGCTTCGACTGTCATGAAATACATGATTCTCTTTCGTCTTTATGCAGCTTTGTTTGTCATATAGAATCAAGGTTGCTCTAATTTCTAAGTCAAATAGGCCGGTCAAAAAACTTCCAAAGCCATATAGCTTCACGAAGTAACATGCGCAATGTATTCTCGCTCACGGTGGCCGAGCAATGCTAGAATGCTTCCTACTTCCGCCATCTAGATCATAGTCGATCCCAACCGAACAACATCCGCGTTTTCCCGTCAAACACTTCCCGCTTCCACCGTGATCAATATATCCACTCAATGTGAAATCATGATCTCCTGGCATAGTCAGACCGTAATCTATTGTACCCTTAAGGTAACACATCACATGTTTCCAGCCTAAGTTGCAGGGTGAACATGTCTGGGATCTACCGGAAACCGACTCAAGGTGTTCACGCATAAAACAAATGTCCGGTCTAGTGTTCGTCAAGTACAACAGCGATCCAATAATCTATCTAAACAGTGTGGCATCAATCAAATACGACGAAGTATCGACCAACAACATTAGCTTCGGGCCAAGCTTCCATGGGTGTATCTTACGGGTTTCAGAGATTCCAAACATGTCAATCTTTAAGATTTCGACCGTGAATTTCCCTTGGTTAAGGAAGATCCTCTCAGACTCGCCATACCTCAAGACCTAAGAAGTAATGCATTAGGCCAAGGTCTTCATTTCAAATTCCGAGGTAAGTCTCCTTTTACATTCAATGATGAGCTTTTCTTCCGCTAAGAATAAGTCATCCACATATAGCGACAATATAACTGGTCCATCATTATAAATATTTAAGTAAAGGTTAGGATCAAATTACTCTTGGAAAATCCCAAGCTCACCAGGAAACTATCAATTATGCCATACCAAGCTCTAGGAGCTTGCTTCAACTGCAGGCTTTCTTCAACTGCATGAGACTTCCTCTCTCAACCTCAAATCCTTGAGGTTGCTCTATACACTTCTTCGATGACACCGCTAGAGTCGCTCTCACACCGTACCACTTCATCTTAGTTGCAAGAGCTATGATGGTCCCGGACGGCGTATCCGCCACATGATGGTAATGTTCCGTTCATAAATAATGCCTTCCTTCGGTGAAAAGCCAATGAGCCACAAATCTCATTTTATACTTCAATACTTCCATCAATAGCATGTTTTATTTTGAAGAGCCATCCGAGGATACCACATCTTTATTCTTCGGTCCGAGAACTATTTCCCATACTTCGCTTTTTCATTATGGATTGGTACCTCTCACATGGCATCCGCCATTCTTTCCTCCTAATGGCTTCTTCAAAATGTAGGCTCCTTTCTAGGAGATCACACATCAAAGCCATGTAAATCGAGAATGGCTTTGGTCTTTCACTTGTCTTGTAGTTCCTTCTTGAACACCATACTTCTCCATCTTGAATAAGCTTCCCCAGCCCAAGCCGGCTTTCTTTATGGAGGATCGCCATCCTGAGGCGGTTTTTTGAAATTCTACTATATCATGGTGTTCTTAGAAGTTCCTCATCAGGGAAAGTTACCACTTCCCTCACCGTTCAGAGCTCGAACCTCCCTCATTGCGCATTGGGATTGGCTGGGTTCCTCTTCATACCTCTTCAAGTCGGCATAGTTTAGATTTCTTGAGCTGCACAGATTCATCAAAGGTCACATCCCTACCAATCTCAATGTGATGTTGACCTCGGTATATGATTCTCGGAAGGCCTTGGAGACGCCACAAGATCCTGGCCAAATATCTCACCAAGGGTCCAAATGAGCCAAGCTTTTAGGTATATGAATAAACATTGGACAAACCAAATATTTTGAGATGGCTACCGGGCTTTTTTCCTAAGTGAACATCTCTCTTTCTGTCTTGGAGCCCAAGTACCTGGGCAATCGGGTTCTCAAGACATAAACAATCGCCATTGCCTTCATATAAGCACATAGGAAGATCTTGATCATGGATCATAGTCTTCACAAATTTCCAAGATGGTTCTCAGACTGCTCAGCCTACATTGTTTTGTTGAGGATTATAGGGAGTAGTGAGTTCCCTCTTGATCCCAACATCTTTGCGTAAGTTCACAAACCTCTTGAGGTTTATTCTCCTCCATTATCCTGACTCTGAGTATCTTAATCTCTTTCAAAAGGTTCTCTATCAAGGTTTTGTATTCCTTGAACTTATTGAACATGGGTGTATCCATGGAAGCGAACACTATTCAATAATGCTAGTGCCTCATGGAAGAGATTCACATGTTGGAATGCAAGCCCATGAATACACCCATGGAAGCTTAACACTATTGGAAGTGATCATGTTGGAATGCCTACGAATACACCCATTGTGGATTGATCATGCTCTGTATTGTAATAGATCAAATCCTCTTTTATGGATTGGTCAAAGACAATTGTAATAGGCGTAATAAGAAGTCGGCCCCAACAGCTATTAAAGAAGCCCAAAAATATAACAAAGGTGGGTCTTCTACTCCACCAGCTTGAGAAGTCGGCCTGCTTAGTGAAGAGACACTTCACATGCCGCACTTGTATAAATAAAGGAGGCTAGTGCTTCACTTAGACACAACTCACTTGCTCACTTTGAGAGACAGTTTGATCTGTTAATGGCAAAGGAGAGAGAGAGTGGTGCATATCTAGAGGTCTTCAGATAGCATAAGAGATCTCTTTGGCATTGTATTGGCTATCTATTAAGGAAGTTTCGCTGGGTTTTCTTCCCCTAGAGGGTTTCCCAGGATAAATGCTGTGTCTCTTGTGATTGTGTATTTCTCAGTGATCTTGGATTATGCTATTGTTATCTAATGAAATGCAAACATCTATAATAATGGCTTAAACATTAACAGGTTAGTGATCTAGGCTAAATTAGTGTTAGATTTAATTAATAATAGCTTAAGAGAATAGTGTTTGAGTGTTTGATCAACCTTCCAACAAAAGAGAGACAAGAGACTAGTAGTACCTGAAGTTCTCAAGCACCAAGCCTAAAAGAGAAGGTTCAACTAGGGTGTAGGCACTTCTATGCCCTAGTGATTTCTCCTTCCTTAGACTCTTGAAAAATATTTGATTCAATAAGAACTAGGCAAAGCTTCTAAAGTGCTAGCCCTTTTGGGCTCTAGAAGTTTGTCTAGACAAGATCTTTTTAAGCAAAACTAGCAAAATAAAGAGCAAGAAAGAAACACCTTATGTTTCTTACTCCTAGGGTTTCAAGTAAGCAATTTCATAATCTTACATATCAACAAGTAAACATACCATAGACATTTATCATGAAATGAAAATTGCAGATTTACTTCACCAAGAATAATCAAGCACAAAAACCCTAGATTTGCCAAAATTTCACCAAGAAATGATCCAAAATGCATCCAAAATAGCCTCCAAGCAAGCGTGCCTTGGTAATTTCAGCCAATAACCCCTTTAGGGCGAAAATTTCAGTCTTCCCTCTTGTGAGAGGTGAGTTGTGATGTAAAAATGAGAGCACTTTATGTTTATTTATACAAAATTTTGACCTTTAATTAATTTTCAGGTCAAAATAATTTCGACCTGGCCAATTTACAATAAAATTCAAATTTGACTTAAATAAAATAAATTAGCATCTAAAGACACCTCCAAGGGTGACGTCATGCCCTTTTAGGGTGATGTTGAGGCCCTAAGGTGGAACGTTGGGCCTAGAATGCAGAACGCTTGGCCTCCAAAGGCCCCAAATGATGCCCACACATGCCACCAAGCTCACAACTGCCTCCAAAATGAAAACCCTAGCTCTGGGTGACGTTCGAGGTCATGATGGTGACATCCTGGGCCTTCAAGGGCCAATGTCCATGTGGAAGAGCAAGATCCCCCTGGGTCTAGATTTGCCAGGGTGCCTCCAAAGGCAACGTCCTTATTTCTTCCTGGTGCAAATCTCTGATGTCTTCTTGCCCTTGGCTGGGGTTACAACATCCATCTGTGGGATTTAAGCCCCCATGAAGGTCTGAGCTAATCATTCCCTCATGTGTACCTGTCCATCGGGCAAGGTCCTGCAACAACAACAAGTACACCCACCAGGGGTTCATAAGTCACAGGGATCATAGCATGTAAATCACATCCAATAATTAAATTACCCAAACATGTGCATCAAACCCCCCTTAACCCAGACAAATGCTCAAAGATGTTATGCAAATTGACAAGTTAGGTTTGGAGAAGGTCTCAGGATGTCCTATTGGGCTAACCTTCCTCAAGTTTGGGGTGTTTCCCAAGTGGGAGCCAATCCAGGTCATGTAAGTGTATGAGGTGGCATAGGGTAGGTGTTTGGGCATGGGGTGCAGTAATAACAGGGAAATGTAGGTCTTACCTGTGGGTGCCTTTGTAGAGGGCGAGCTGCACCTTGTCATAGATGCTATTGTATCCTAGCCCATTCACTGCCTTTTATTCTTAGCTTCATTGCTTTTGATCTTTTGTTTTTATGCTTCAAGGGAAAAGTTGAGGGACACTATCCTGGCTTGGTGACCAGAGGTGACAACGTTATCCACAAGCATTTCACAGAGATGAGAAGGCTGGCTCATGATGAGAACCCCTTTCTCTTGGCTATGCCACCAAGAGCCACTACCCTGGTTTGGTGACCAGATAGATGGTAGTGTCATACCGCTACATGCCTATGGTCATAATAGGCCGGCTCATGATGAGACCTCCCATCCACCGACTAATACCTTGAGTGTTTATTTATCTTATGGGTTCCCCTTTTTTTACTGAGAAGCTTTTTGCTGCTTTCTCGGGAATCCTTGGGCGAAGCATCTCAAAGGTTTCATTTTTGGCTTTTAACTCTTGCCAACTACTTTTACCCTCTGGGCCTTTAGCCCGTTCTTCCCACAAGGCAAGGTACAATCCTTCCTAGTGTGGAAAATCCCAATGCTTGAACAGAGGTAGGGGGGAAATGAGAGGAATAAAGATGGAAAGTGGTAAGTATGGAGGGAACGAACGATGACCTTTCATAGACCCACCAAGTGGCAACCCATCCTAAAGGGAAATCAACTTACTAGGGCATCATGTCACCCTTCCAGGTATGAACAAGTTAAAGAGCATAATTTCCAAGCAAATGTTATGAAATGAAGGAGAATTCAATGCAACATATTTAAGTGCTTCAATAATCAGAGTGACACATACCATGATACCCGAACTCATTACCTCATGGAGAAAGACTTATTGCTACTTCAGGATCAGGCTGGTGTGATGGATACTGTTGCTGCTGATAAATGGGTTGCATTGAAGAAAAGAAGGGGCCCTCTGGGGCCATGCTCAAGTCATCCGGCTCTCGACACTCCATTTCTCTGACCTGTGGGCCTCGAGACACGATCTCCTTAGTTATCCCTAGGGTTGGGGATAACAGGTTGTTTTCCTGCAGTTCATTTGCATAAGTAATAATCTCGAAATTCATTGTTAGGATGGAAAACTTGCAACATGATGTGACTTGCGATGGCTGGAAATGGATTGTTAATAGACGTGTTTATTTTTGAAGGACTATTAATACTTTGTTGCACAATTGATAGTTAGTGCATATGCTACTATTTATGTTTAGATGGGAATACATGTGGAAATTTACTTGCTATCTATATTGGATGTTAATTGAATTCAGTTTATTAAATTGGTTGATGAAGGAAGATATTATTGCATTGAGAGTAGCGAGGTGCTCTACAGCCCAGTATGAGAGAGTTGTTGTCACGTAACGTTACATTACATTACATGATAAATAATTTTAAAAAATAAATAAATAACTATTTACGTACATGACAGCATATCAAAAATTAAACCAGCCTAGATTGATCTTAAACCCGGATCTATCAAGCACCAAGAGGGATCAAATTTCTTAAGGTGTATTTTTTTTTCATTTAATATGAAGGAAGTAATACATGACATGGAATTAAATGACAACAAATTTTATACCTTAAAAAATTTGATCCCTCTTGGTGCTTGATAGATCCAGATTTAAGATGGATCTATGATGGTTTAATAAAAACTCCAAGACTTTATGTCTTGTTGAGGATAAGAGGTGTGCACACTAATTAAATGGTTGGGTCCTTAGTTTGCCTAGGTGCCTAGATTCATATTTGATCACGTGACCTTCCACTTGCCTGCCATCTAATAATTAGTATTATTATGCCAAAATTTATTTATTTCACAAATTCAAGAGACAATTATGTTGTTTTAGTTGCCATCCTACCCTCTATAAATGGAGGAGAAGGAGCCCTGAATAAGGAGGAGGAAAAGAGCAGGTATGCTTGAATTTTTTCACCTGAAGTTCAATTTCACACTGTTTTGATTTTTCAAGTAGCCTGATAGAAGCCTATAATGGAAGGATGGCTTATCATAGAGGTTAAGCATTAGGGTGAACGCGAATCTACTTTCTTCTGAAGATGTATTTGTTAATTTGCTTCATGGATTATGCATTTCTGTTAAATCTTCACAACTAACTCAGCCATGAGCACAGATTTCTTCTAGACAATTTGGGTGTCGATTTTCTAAATGAGTGTTCATTGTATGAGGCTTCTCCCACTTTGATTGTTTGTTGTTGCAAGCGGCATATGCTTTCAGAAACATCACACTTGCTGGGAGCCTAACTAGTTATTGGCCCTATGTTGGGTTATGTATTTTCACTATCCAAGCAATTTGCTATTAAAAGATTATTTGCCAAGCATATCTGTTATTTCTCTGTGTATTGTAATCATAAATTCACTTCTTGCTTCACTTTAGCTGAAAAGCTTTCTTCTTGTTGATTGTTTTACTTTGATTTATTTTTATATTGCTACCTTAGATAGTTGTTTCTGAATATTGTACATTTATTATTTTTGGTTACATGCTGTTTACTTTAATTAGTTGCTTGTAATTTGATATTTATGCATACTAACTGCTTGCAAGTTAACATTGATTCATGCTAACAACTTTTAATTCAACTTTAATTGTAAGCTAATAGCTTGTAGCCTAGGTCTAATTCATTGATAGCAACTCATAGTTTAGTGGTCTAATTCACGGTATCATCTATTGACCTGATCTTTTAATGAATGCGTCACTAACCCAAGGATCATATTAGAATTGATCCTGCAAATATTAAGGAGACCTAGTACCCATAAGGTGGAAGAGCTCCAACAACAATCTTAACAAATAATTTTCCACAAATTAATTGGTTTCAGGAATTAAAGCAGTCTGGGCTTCAGTCCCCTTTTCCTCTTGACCAACCCTACAAGAGTGTTCTGCATGTAGATGCACGGATGTCTATTTTGAGCATCAACATATGTTAATACATGCTTGCTGTTGAAATTAGTTCAGAAATTCACTATATTATACCCAGATTTCAGCCTCCAATTAAGTCATAACAGCCAAGCATTAAAACCATTACTAGCTGCACTTAATGAGCAGAAACACTAAATAATCTAGTTCTGAAACTAAATCTGCAGCGGAATTATATTCTAACAATTGACAAAATATCCATAATGTACCATGAAAAATCTGGGTAAAACCCCAAGAAGAATAACACAGGAAAATGTGACAAATTGAGGAGAAAGTTTCTTATTCAGCTTTAGGGAAATTTCTGAGTATAACAGCAGCTTAGACTCAGCAGTTACATCTGAACTTTCACTCTTTCTGAGCAGAAAACAGCACAAATATCCAATGTAATATAGTCT
>SNQJ01S0023360.1:84878-102429 GCA_010110895.2 Picea sitchensis
CTTGAGCACCGGGCAGTTATTTGGCAGGATAAGGGAGTTGAGACACAAACATAGTTAGGGGGTGGGATCTAAAATATTTAAAAAGAACACTTAGTTGCATAGATCACTTGTGTTGTTTGGGGGCAATTAGATGTATGCGTAGGCAAACACACTTGTGGATTATATCATTGTTCTATCTATACAGCAGCTACATGTTCTGTCTCCTTATGTTTTTATGAGCAATTGGTCCATTTGTTGACATCTAATTATTTGCTTATCTCTGTGGTGTGGTCAAGCAAGTAGTGAGCATCCCACTTGGGGAGGCACTACTTGCCTTGATTTTTGGATACTTTATGTACATCTTGTTCATATCTTGTATATCTGATTACTTTGATGTATCTTTGTATCTGAGTTGTATATCTGGTTTTTATCTTGTACATCTGTATATCTGATTTGTACATTTATGTATCACATGTATATGATGTAACCTTTGTATCCTCAGCATTATTTTGTGATTCTTTGCAGCTTGTGGTTTGGGGTGATTAGTCTGATTCGCTTGCTTTACTTTTCTGTACTTAGCCATCCTCAAGCCTTAGTTGACCCCATCTGCCCAACAGTAGGCACTAGTCTAGCTGACTTAGGAAAAGAGCTGACTTTCATATAGTTCAGACTTGCATTCTGCATTGCTGCTTGATCATTATAGGCTAGTCTTTCCCTTTGGCCTGTAACAAATTTAAAACTAACTCCTAGAACCTTCTATTGTAATTAAAACTAACTTAGTAACTTAGGGACTACCCCCCTTGGTTTCCCTAGGAGCAAGCCTAGACGGAAGAAGCTCCTGTCAAGGTGACAGTGTGGGCAGGAGCTTAGACAATGTGTCTCCGAGGGCACACTGAGTGAGCAGGACTTAGCTCACATCTGCAAGTGTGCATTAGGACGGCAACAGGATGCATGCCCCTTCAACTTCCCTCAAGCTCTCCTCAACAAGTGCGCCCTCATCTCCTAATGAGTTGCCTTTTATCAATTTCAAATTGTAACTCCTCTAACCCTTGATCTCCCTCAAGTGACTCTTCACTTACCCTTGAGATCAACAGTCACGATTTAATCATTCGTTGAGGTCACTTTAATTAATAAAGTGACCCATAATATCATAAAGTCACTTTTACATTTTGAAATTAAAAGACTCAACTTTATAAAATCACTAGGAGAAAATTTGCTTGGTCACTTCTGCATGCTGAGCGCTGCCAATGCAGAAGTACCTCAAAGCTACCAAATCTCAACACTTGCATGGCCACCCTATGCTCTTCTTTCATCTTTTGAGACTGAGAAACAAGCTTGTAATGGCTAACATACTTCTTCTCGATATCAAAGTATTGTGTTGATCTATTCACTTCATCTTTGAGTGCATCCATATGCTAAAATGTTTCCTTAGTAGCCAAGGCTATAAAGAAAGCATTGGCTGGCTTATCTCTAGCTCTAATCCATTGATGTTGGGTCCATATTTGTACACCTTTGTCTCTTCTCATCTCAACAACTTTAAGGGTATGACACAAGTTGGCCTCTCATCCATGCAAATCCTCATTGAAGGGATTGAGTTGCAGCTTGCTAATGACCTCCAACTCTTTTGTGTCCTTTTGCTCTTGTTGTTTCCTAACAATAAAAACTTCACTGTCAAAGCCTTGCAGAAAAGGGGAGGTCAACATTGTTTCACCACTCAATCCAACCTTTCTCCCCCTAGGTTGCAAGATAAGTTTCTAGACTTGATGGACGCTATACATATTACAAACAACGAGAGTTTTCTAGATGGGAAACATTTAGGAAGTAGTATGGTCTCAACATGTGTAGCTTGCAACATCCCTAGACAATGTTAAAGAAAACAGGCTAGTGGTAAGACAAGGTTGCTTTGATCTTCATGTAAACTGGGCTTGATTCTTGCTAATCAAAGGCATAGATATTTTGGTTGGAGAGGATGGCTCAATTGAGTCGTTGTAGGACTCTTTCTTTCCCTTTTCTAAAATTTGATCACATATACCATAAATTAGAAGATTCATTTTCCTGTAGACATACGGGTCATAGAGGCTTAAGTTGGACTTCAAGTTGAACTAAGTCTCCCTCTCCTTGGATATCCAATGTAGAGGAAGAGGGCCTTTGTTATCCACCTTAGACTTAACCATATTGAAGTCTCCACAAATGAGTCAGTGGGCCTTTGGAAGTTATTTTGTTATCCTTTTCCAAAAGGTCGTTCTCTCCATAGCATCATTTGATACATTGGAAATCACCATGGCCATTCAAAAGTAGTAGGGCCCATACGAGCCTCTAAATCGGGTAATTTTTCCACTTTGAAACATTACTAGCAGGTGTGGATGAAAGAAGCATTGCTACACATCCTTTTCCTTCATCATGTTTAGAGAAATATGCAACAAATCTAGGCTAAATAAAATTGAGCTAAGCCTTGAGCAAAACAAGTTACCTTCCCCTCTTGCAGGCAAGCTAAATCTAGCATTAAGTGGTCATCATGGTTATCAAATTATGCCATTTCTACAAGGGTTAGACAAACCTTGCACCTTTCATGAGAATAATATGATTCACGAGATATAACAAAGTTACCAACCTTGACATCTATCCCCTCCATCCAATTCAATGCTTCAAATGAATTGGAGGTGGTGTTAGGATGTGAAAGAAAAATTAATTTAATGTCCTTGGCTTTTGAAGAGGCACTTTGCCTTCTTGTGTGGATGCCTTTGCATGTGGTTGCACCTGAGGTGGTGGCAACTTGTCCCATCTATTAGCATTACCGTGATGTTGAGAACTCTAAGGACCAATGACTGCACCCTTGGTTGCAATTGGGCTGCCTGAGAAAGACTTTTGGTGCCATAAGTGGCCATGCTAGTTTGAGAGGTGGCATGAGCTGGAGGTTTTTTTGCTAGTGCTTGAGCCTTTCCTTGTAAACAAGGTTCAACCATATTGAGTACCTGATTCTCTTTAGGGGACTGAGATTCAATATTGGCTGAAGGATTCTTAGGCACAAGGGGGTAGTTCTTGATGTGATGATCAGGACTTTGGCAAGGGAAGCAAGTGTTTGGGATCTTAATGTAATGCAAATGCTAGTATGGTTTTATCCCTAATGTGGATATCAATGGGCTAGTTCATATCACTGGGGAAATTGACTTGGATGCAAATATGTCTATTAGGTCAAGGCTGAAAAGCCTGCGTAGGCTCATGTTAGACAAATTTCTTTATTGACTGAGCTAGCCTTTTGAGGAAGTGCCAATACTAAATAGGAAACTAAGGGAATTCTATCCAGACAGGACAATGAAGAAAAGAATAAGCCTGTTTAAAAATTATCAATCCAATGAGCAAAAACAACTAGAATATTCTAACAAACCCACAACCCTTGCTATGAGAAAATCATGCAACTTGTGTCCTTACTAAACATGAACATTAAAAAACTTAGTCATATTGCATGTACTCCTAATATGCTAGTTGTAAGGCTCCCATAAATCCCAGACCCAAACCCTAAGCATACTTTCAGATGAGATTCTACCAACAAAATAGGTTACTAAGGCACACTGGTTAAATACAAAACAAGCTTAATTATACCCATTAAAAAAAATCTGCACAAGAGGAACATAAATGGGACCAAAGCCATTATCTTGTGAAAGACTGTCAGAACAAACTTTTGGGCTTTCTTGACACCATTCTCCTCCAGGCACATGGTGTGGGAGTCATTATGAGGCCCTTGCCTCACTAGTGGGAAAAGCCACCAAAAGACGATAAGAAGCTAAATTTAGATCAGAGATCCAATGGATCTGAAGCATTCAATGGATAAAGCTTGCTTAAAGGCACATGAAGAGGATAGGATGCAAAAACCCCTCAAAGCCTTAAAACCCTCCTTCCAATAGTGTATTTAATGAATGTTGTATATACTTTAAATTTCTAAGGTTTTAGTAAGGTCAATGTAATATCCCAAGGCCGAGTCTCGGTTGTAATTATGAATTGTAACATGTTTTGTAGGCTAGTGAGCCAAGTGTTATAAGCTAGGAGGCTTATGTGCTTATTAGGCCGGAGAGCCTAAATGTTAAAGGCCAGGAGCCTGTTTTGTACATGTAAATATTCATATTATTAATATAACAACATCGTTGCGTGTAGATCGACCACGAAGAAAGAGTATGGGGGACTAAACTCCACTAGGTTGGGTAAGGGAAGGGGGTTGAGAGGCTGGAAAGAGGGGCTAAGCTTAAGAGCTTAAGTCCAATAGAATAATATATTATTATTCTAAATGTTGTAAGTGGGATATGATTATATCCTAAGTGCCTTTGGGGAAAAGGTACGACTTCCAAATGGAGAGGAACATGCTTCATGAGTGCCATGTGTCAGCTCAGACACATGCAATATAAGTGGGAATTCTTACTGCTTTGGGGATCTTTTGGCCATTTTTGCACTAGCGCACCTAGCAAGCACACGGTAACCCTGGAATGCCATTGTTGAATTCCTCAACCACCTGAACCTCTGCAACAAGCCCGAATTGATACCTTGCCGCACCTGTACCCTGCGGGTTGCTTGCGTATTGTTCTGTCATTATTGTTCCCCACGTCCAGTTTCTGTTGTTTCCATCACCATGCCCGTGTGTTGAGGAGCGAGAGTGAAGAAGCAGGTTGTCAGGCCTATGAGCAACTCTCCCTAGGTGAGAGAGTGTGGATAGAAGAAGCAGGTTGTCAGGCCTGTGAGCAACTCTCTCCAGGTGAGAGAGTGTGCTGAGAAAGTGAGTTCTCCTGGAGGGAGTCCAGTAGCAGCGACAGAGCTCTGAGAATTCCGCCCGACCTGTTGCTGAAGCCCTGGAAAGGGAGGTGGAGAAGCCGATGGACTATGTGACAGTGAAGGTGTATACTCCTGGGGTGGGACAGACATGTGGGTAATGAGAGGCTGTGAGCGGTGGGCATAAGTGGCTCCTTGGAGGAAATTCTTCTTGTTGTACTGTGCAACTTCTTGTTGTCCCTGCCTAGCTTAGGAATCCCTTGCCCGGTGGAGTTTAGTCCCAACTCGGGGGTGACCCACTGCTGAGAGTGATGAGCAACATGGTCTAAGGCTAGGAGGTTCGTGGAAGGTCTGCACGCAGTCGGTGCACTACAATTAAGAGATAAGTATCATTTCTGTGCTTAATGGTTAAATGGTGTATTTTAGTGCATGTCTGTGATTCTTGTAATAATATCATGTGTTTCGCTGCATGTATGTTTTCATGTTATCTCTATTTATTTCTGTTAAGTTTATATGTGATTTATGCCGCAAAGAGCTATGTTTGCCATTGCCCAGTAGGTCTATGTCTGGGCATGGACAATTTTAATTACCTATAACAGAGCTTTAGACCGCGTGTGTCTGAGGTAACGTGCTTCCAGCCTGCTGAGGGGCTGGGTGATGTTGCAGTCAAGCTTTTTGTACGAGTTTCTCTTCATGAAAAATAGAGGCATATCCTTCAAAACAGAGTGATAAGTTCAAGATAGTGTCCTATATATGTGTTTTTCATTTCACATTGCCTTATTTCATTAATGCTAGTTGGCAACTGTAGAAAAACTACACTTTGATTATTGATATGCTTTACATGTTGGAAAACCTTGGTTAACTTTCACTCTATTAGGGTTTAGCCTCTTTATATACCTGTTCCAACTCTACTTTATTTTTCTTTTGTCTCTCTTTCATTTTGGCACTTGGGACTTGGGAGTTTCCCTGGCACAACTACATTCCTGTTATGACTTGTACTCTCTAGTCTCATTGCCCTATTTTAGTCACTCACGGACATTAATAAATTATCTTATTTATCTTGAAGCATACCTTTTTTAAATAAACGTAGTTCAAATGTAATGTAATTGATTCTATGTTGTGCTTGCAGGTTTGACCAGTGTAATATCTCATTGCTTTCACTTCAGGCTCTTTTAGAAGCTGGATATGTGCAAATGACTGTTGTGCAGGAAGCTACTCTTCCAGTTATTCTTGAAGGTACCAACTCTTTATGTTATTCTTGAAGGTGAAGTGATCATTTAGGGTATACATGAGCGGATCAGGAGTCTTAATTGGCATTATAATATTTGTCAGCAATTTGTGCTGATAAATTTAGTCAATGTCACATTGTAAGTTTGAAACATTAGACATGCTTTTGGGAGAAGCTTGTAGTGGCTATCTACCTGATGAACTCTGTAAGTCCTAGAATGCAGAATAATAGATATTCTACATACTCATGTATCAATGTCCTCAGCATTTATGAATAATTAGACATGTGAGTAGGCTATGAATTGAGTTCATTTTAAATCTCACTTAAAGGAGTTTGACATGTGGTTAGGATTAGTTACATTTAGATAAGGTGTTTTTAATACCCATTCTAGAAAGCTACCAAAATGTAGATATCATGGGGTGAGTGTCTTTTTTTATAAAAGACTGCCAAATTATCGTGAAGGGAAGGTAGAGTTGTTTAAGAGATTTCTTCTTGACATTTAAGAATAAATCCTGCCAATCTTTTGCTGTTAGAAGATTTCTTCTTGTTATCACACACATATCTTTAGTCTTCTATAAAATGTCACTACTATTTTCAAGTTAGAAGAAACACCGTCTTTAATATTGTTCATATTAGTTGGTACCAAAGCCTATTTTTTCCTCGTTGGTCCTATGACTGTTTTTTTGCAAAGAAAAAATTTCCATTTCTATTCATACTTTGAATGGAAATTGCATTAATCATGTTCACACTGCACTTATGTTTTCATGGATATTTGATCTGTCCCATTGAACTTTCATCATCTTCAGCTAAAAAAATAATGAAACAGTCCCATTAAAGTCCGTATGAACCAGTCTGATAAGAAGACAATGCATCACCAAAAAGCCTATCACCATAACCTATGAATCAGCATGATCCAAAAAAAGGACCAGAAACAGAGTTTATATCATAGTTAGTGGATTCTCCTTAAGCAACCCTGCACACATCCGATTCTTTGCAGAATCTCAGAATCTTGGATCTGTATCGGATTCTTGGGTTTTTTGTGTATTTTGGATTGAATTCGTTTCTGAAAATAGTCTCTGTTTCTGGTATGTTACTGCCCAAACTAGCAGCCCTTGGGGGGATGCTATGGGGATAGCACAATATGGGAAATGCACCACTGTCACCTTAGTACGATCTCCCCTTCACTTTAGGCCAGCTCCAAAAGACCAAGGGGGGTATCCCAATCCTTCTAACTACACACTTCAATACACAATAGATAGACCAATGTCTTAGTAGCCAAATGCCTTAGGAAATGTTCAACCAAGAGTTAGGGAAAAAACTACCACAATATAGAGAGGGTTAAGAGCTACTTATAAGAGTGCTGAGATCTGATGTAAATATTCTACAACAGAAAATACAAACCAGCACTATAAAATCACTATTAAAATGACGAAATATATACCTTTTACCACACAAGAATGAGATCTTGTTGCACAAATCAAAGGTGGTTGATATACCTGAATTACACCTTGATTGTTTGCTGCAAATTGGACTAGCTAGCTGCTGTCCTTAATTTCCAGAATCTTATTTACGACAGAAAACGCAGAAAATTGCAGATTTGGACAATAAAAAGTGACCCAAGAGTGCTTGGAGGCACCTGGGATGAAAATCCTTGGGCACTTTTTGCTGGGACAATCATATATTAGTATAAAAAAATCCCAACAATGATAAAAAGCAAGTACAAGTGAATATTATCCAAACAATTACTTCAAACTTGCAAAAATGGTGCCAATCCCCCTAGGGTTTGACCAAAAAATCTCCAAAGTGAAATATAACAACAATGAACCTTTAAGGAGACAAATTTCACCATTAGAATATGTTAGATAAACTTGATAAACAATTCCAAAGTGAAATAAGAGCATGGGTAGGGTTAGATATTTGTCATGCCCCACATTATTATTAGTATTATTATGTAATTAAATAATAATAATAAGGAATTATAATCATTACCCTAAAAAGGATCATCCCGGTAGCATTATTAAATAATAATAGTAATTATCCTAAGGGGATCATCCCCATCTTGGTATTATTAAATGAATAAATACATAAGTAAATAATAATAAAGTATAAAAAGTACTTGAAAATAAATGATCGGGGAAATTGTAAAATAAGTAACGACAATCTATGAAAACCCTAAAAATACAATAAATAATTCAAGAGGATCCTAGGGATTGAGTTATGGGATTCTATATAAGGAGGGAAGGAACGAGAAAAGGGGCATCTCTCTTTTGCACATCTCTTTTTGGCTGGTCTATAGAGAGGACAAGGCTAAGGAATCACTGGAAAAGTAGTAGATTGAGGTCTCGGGGGTGACCTGCTATTGAAGATTTAAGTAGCAAGGTCTACGGTTGGGTGGAGAGTTGTCCCCCACTTACTGTTGCGATTGGTCAGATTGAAGATCAAATGTGCATACATTTATGAAGTTGCCGGATTACAGGTATGATGGTTCCAGGTAAGTTCCTCACCTATTTTGTGAGTCGCTTAAATTTAGTTAGGGTTTCCTTTGTACAAATCAATGGTTATTTAATTAGGTAATTTATGTATTTATCTTTGTTAGAATTTTGGGTCATTACATATGGTATTAGAGCAAAGGGTTTCATCCCTTAAGGCCTATGGGCCTTTCCAAATTAGGTTAAATAGATCTACCATGAACCTGGAATATAAATCTAGAATGGTAAATCTTCATTTGAGATCTGGGCTTCTTGTTCCAAGTTCTTAAGCTAACCCTTCTCCATAATTTTCAGAGAACTTGGTTGTTGGTTTTTGTTGTTTTTTGGGTTAAATCTTATGATCTCTTGTTTATTATTTTTAGACATTTAACTCCTAAACCCTAGAGGATAAAACATAATCTTAGGGTTTGAAAGCCTGATTGAATCATAGATCTGGTTTTGATATGGTCTATCACAGCGCAGATCAATATATTCCACAATGGAGGGTTGGCTAGGAAGAGTTCCATAACTATCTTTAATTGTTGCTTATATTCTTCCCCTGTTGTGTGGAATAGCAAAACATCATCAAGATTGCTACATTGGACCCGTACGAATCTAATCGTATCCATTAATGAGATCCATTTTTAAAAAAAAATAACTGGCTCCATGAACTTGGTCTAATGGATCCTCTAGCAGAGGTAGTGGATATATTTGTTTTACTGTCATGTAATCTATTATTAACCTAGAGATATGTAATCTGTTATTAACCACCATTCATTATTTTCTTTCAAAGCTTTAACGAGTGTCGAAGAGCCACTTGGGGATGAGCTTGGTTGAGTAGGTCCTTTGTCATGATGATTTTTAATATAGCATTCTATTTTTGTACTCTATGAGGCTTGGTTGAGTAGGTCCTTTGTCATGATGTTTTTTAATCTAAAATTCCATTTTTGTACTCTATGAGGTTGATAAGCGATAGGTAGTAGAGTTGGGCAAGGAAGAGCATGATGTGAGATCAGTAGAATGTTGAATTGGTCATTGTTGAGGTATTCCATGGGGGTTGTAGGGCTGTTGATGGTCATTAATGATTGTCTATTTTTTCGGGTGCATCATGCATATGATGAGGTCTTGGTAAGGTTCACTTGGCGACTAGATGCATTTTGGGTGAAGATTGACAGTGGAGTCATCCCAGACGATATTAAGTGGCGGGGAACACAATCCTCTTGGAAGGTATATTTCTTTAACCTTGCATCATACATACTGTGGAGGTCATGCTGTTATGGGTGGCCAAAAGCAAGTGATAGGAGTCTAAATTAGTTACATCACATTCCACCTTGTGGGACTTGACAAAACAAATCTGGCTAAGGTATTCTTGTAACAAGAGCTTCGAAACATGGTCTATGCAATAAAGGAGTTTTATCAAGCTAAGTTAGATGCAACTCAAACAGAGGGATGGGGTAATCAGGAGTATATATGGATGAAGCAATCTGGATCTGTATCAAAATATTCAACAAAAATAGTGGTGTTCCATTCATAACAAACGATAAGTGATGGCACCATGAACTGTTGTGTTACATCTGATTGCTCAATCACAGAGCTTGGATCCAACAATATTTGATGGCCATTTGTTTGCCAGCGATCATACACAATATCTTCTTTTCTTATACACACATGGTAGAGCATATTCTGATTCTCTTCTTCTTGAGGCTCAGACAACAACTTCTTTTATCCTCTAGATGGATTTTTAAATGCACACTTAAATGGTACCAAAAGCTTGATCATGGAAGTAGTTAAGCAGTTTTCGAGTTTGAGGTGGAAAACAACGACATGTAGTTATATTAAAAGTGATTTTGAGGTGGAACGAAACCCTCAAGTCATTTCTTTTAGTAAGATAAGTATTGAATTACTTCTTTAAGAAATATCTCAAGAATCAAGGGCCACAAAAACTCTGGCATGAGTGCAATCAAGAAAGCAATTATTTTTTTAAAGTTTTAGTTGACAAGGAACCTCTTCTTTGCATTAGCAACTATAAGGTTGCAAAGAGTTCATTATTTTGTAGTTACATAATCCACGTCTACATTGTCAATGCAAATTTAAACTGGTGGAACATAATTCCACGTTATCTCGGAGCACGAGCTCTTCTAGGTTATTATTCTTAGCAGGAGTTTTATGAATCTGAGTTTTTAACTTGTCGGTCTGCTCTTGAGGGTGATTGGTGAAGGTGATTAGTGACAAAAAGATCTAGCAGATAGCAAGTGCCAGAGTTGATTCCTCTTTCGTCTTACTAAAGGTGAACCATGTCGTTTCTATCTCCATCGCTGTGGGGCTGTGGGATCGTTGTATAGTCTTTGTTTAGTTTTATATTATGAAACTAATGTGGGCACAACTTCAATTTTGGCATTGATTTCACTATTAGTTACATACTGGATATGACTACAACATAGGCGGGCACTAGCACTAAATTGATCCAATCCTTTAGGGAAAGAGAAAAGGCATGCCGAGGAGGGGAAATTTTGTATGTATAAGATTAATAAGGTTTCAAAATATATAGAGTTTTCCCTACCGTCCCAATGTCGCATTTGGATATTTGTTTTATATGGATTTTGGAGTTTTATTTTGATTTGCTTCATGCTTAACCCTTGCCCTCTTTTATGTAGATTTACCAAAAATCTCCGTAAAAGTAATATTTCAATTTTGTAACACTCTATTTTGTCACGGGTGTGTGAATGAGTCTCACACCATTGGTGAGCAAGAACCCTCCCTACCTTTTTGATAGGGCAGGGCGACGGAGCTTCCTCGCCTCTACGGGCCGGGCTCCCTCGTAAGAGAAATAATGACAAGTTTGTTTCCGAATTGGCCCTCAATCGTTTGATAAAGAAAGAGAAAGGGTTGGACGTTGTCGACCAGTTCACATACTTCCACTATGAAATTAGAGATTAACCAGATCAAATCAACATAATCTATGATAGCTATTTGACTATCTGGCTATCTTTGCCAAAGATGACTATATTTTGACAATTTTTCTACATGAATATTCAATGGACAGAAAGGACTTGCCATGCTACATCACCGTAGGTTAAGAGACTCGAGCCGGTCCATTTTTTTTTACAAGCAATGGTGCAAACATGAGCATAATCCCAAACATGACCATGTCATTGGAATATATCGTTGACATAATTATTAGGTATATAATTCTATACATTGCTAGAAGGACACAGACAATATATAAAAACCAGGTCTTTATGCTTAAAGAGATAAAACTAGACTTCTTGACAACAGTCTGCATATCTGCCACTTTCATTCTCTATGTACTCAAAAAACATACCTAGCCCTGAAAACTACATATCGTGTTATGATGGTATCCATATTTGGTCTGAGAGAAACCTATGCCGACTGGATTAATTTACTGCTTCAGAATTGAGCCCTAAATATCAATTCAGAAATGCCATTATAAAATATTTTCTTTTGATTTTGGCTTTTGCTGTTCCCACATCTGTATTTTCAGAATTGTCCATGTGAGACTACTTACACGAATATCGAATCATTATGTAAAAGACATCATTCTTTTGTCTATGTCTTTCATGTGATTTTAAGTGTTTAGTTTGCAATTACACACTTATCTTCTGTTGAATGATGAAAAGCTACTTTTAATGATTTTAACCCTTGCAAGTCTGGGAGTAGTATGTCAAAGACTTCATAGTACAAGATATCAAAAGATTGTACTAGAAATTAGCTCGAAATTAGAAAAATAATAAAACAAACAGTATTCTCAAAGCCACAAGTGTTGAACTGAAGTATTAAGTGAAATCCAAATAAGTGCAAACTATATACATTTAAACCTGATTGTAGTGTAAGATTCCAACTGCCACCCTCTTGATAAATTCTTTTTGTGACGGTTTCTCCAGAAATTCGCTGTTAACTGATAAGCCAATTATATTTTATGAGTAATGGATCGTCTAAGAGGAAAGCACAAAGGTTCTCTGATGGACAAGACCTAGATAGATTTGATTGAGTGGAATCGACAAACCCTAATAGCGAGGGTTTGATTTAGATTCTAGGGTTTGTAATCTTCTCTCCTTTTCACTTCCCTACTTAACAAAATAATTTATAAAAAAAAGTATTGATTATGATAAAATGCAACATGATGCAGTCCACCTGCTCCGTGTGCAAAAACGATAGAAAAATGTCATAACGTGAATGCATGAGTGTGATAAAGATAAAAGCAGTGTCACTGCCCTTTTACTCTCGGAATTATTACAATCCCTCTGTGATTTTGTCTCACTCTAAAATTTCATGGTTTCCAACATCAATCTGCTTGGGAAGTAATCAACCCCTCTTCAGCGATCACGTGGCTTCTCCTCTCTGGTGACTTGTGGCACAAACCCTTTGATTTCGTGGAATCTTATTTCGGTGATCTGGTGACCAGGAATTTTGACAGAACCACAATCTGGTGGAATCTCTACATCAACAATTTATAGCACTCTTTTCTGCCTTCGCAAATCACCTTCCTTATCATTGTGATTTAGTAGCATCCTCCCTTTACGAGCTCGCCTCCACTTCTTCCACATGCAGATTGACATGAGCTAGCACCCACTACTACACATTGTCTTCAAAAACACACTAGTTAGAGTAAACTTTTCTTAAAATGATCCTTGGCTAATATGTTTTTATATAAGGAGCCGTGAAACTTTATTGATCACAATGCGACATAAAAGCTAGAATTCTTTCACCAGCAAATAAATCTCCTTATTTAATTTTTTTTAATCATGGATGCAACAATCACACGTGATATATTGCCATTCCTTATAGATCCATGCATCCTTGTTTATCATGTGGTAAGATAAGGTATCAACAAAATCATATTGGAAACATAGTTATTAATTTTGAGGCTAGAGATCATATAATTTTACCAAAACGATCTTGTTGCTTTTGGAATAAATTGTTTTTCACTGGACACCATATATAGGGTTTCATCTCATGTCATGATCTATCTACTAACCTAATCCAGTTTTCCCCAAGTAATTTGTACTGCGCCAAGGGAGTTAGTCACATGTAGTTTAGTTGGCTATAAGAAGCACTCATAATAAAATCTGATCCTCTAGACAAAAGAATGATTGCAAGATGGGAGATTGATCTCCCAAAAGAGCGCTTGAATGCTCTACAAAATGTCAACCTTTTGATTCAATCTTTGACTGATGAGCCTTGTACCTTATATTTCCATAGTACAATGGTTTCAACTTTCAACCTAGAATAGATTTTCTATAGAAGGAAATGATCTCTCTGATTGACCATCACGCCCAACAGAGGGAAATATAATAGCAAAAACATAAGACTCGATAGAGTGATGGTGTAGAGTGAAAAGCAAATTTCTTGGCATCTTTCAAGTGATCAAGGTAGCTGGCATGTAAAAAAAAGTAAAATCAAAATGATATTTATATTTTGTCACATGGATCTAGTTTTGTTGCATAATCCTTTAAAGAGTGGACCGGATCTGTTGGTTGCAGAGCTTAAGCTACGCTGTGGATGTTATTTGATTTCTTGCATTGCCAGATATGAGTCCAAAAGTTTCAATATTCAATGTTCTAATATGAGTTCGAAAGTTTCAACATTCAACATTCACAATTCAAACCAAATTTATGAGTATCTTGCTATAAACAATATTATTATATATTTTCAAAAGGGTGGCACTTTGGAATATTGTTCCTAATGCATACTACTATGTTTTCTTTTTATGGTTGTGTTATCCCCATTTCATAGGGATAACTAAGGAGATGATGTCTCAAGGTCCTTAGGTTGCAGACATGGAGTACCGAGAGACAGATGGCTGACAACGTCCACTTGCACAGACAAAGGCTCGCCTCACCAACGCAGATCTCAGATTCATCATGATGGTATCCACCACATTAGCCTGCTTCTGGAAGACATTGGGTCTCTCTCCATGAGGTACAAGCCAGGTATTATGGTGAGTGTCATTTCAATATTTGAGGCATTTGAGTTTGTTGCATTTAAAACTGCTATTGATTATGTAACGCTTGCTTAGAAATTATGCTCTTTGCCTTGTTTCACCTTGGTGGTTGACATTGTGCCCTAGTAAGTGGTCACCCTTAGGGATGGGTTTGCTACTGGGAGGTCCCCTTGACAAGCCATCGTGCCATTCCCGATCATACTTACCACTTTCAACACTTCATGTTAGGATATTTAGACACTAAGGAGTTAGTTAAGATCTACTTGGTCTAATGTGTCGTTAGGTAAAAGTGTGTTTCTTAGTGTATTTCTTTAGTATGCATTAATATGCATTTGTAGTTAGGAAGTTCGACGGTCATGATATGTTCTTGACATAGAGTGATCCGACGATCACGATATGTTCCCGACATAGAGTGATCTGACGGTTGATATTCTCCTCGATCTTAACGGTTACATTGATCCGTGGCTTAACAACCGATTGGTCCATGATCTCTATTTAAAGAGCATGGAGGGTCATTTGCCGATGATCGATTGTGAGAAACTCTCTTGTAAAATCTCTCCGCAATCTTTTTTTTTTCCATTAATAAATTGCTCCAAGTGGCTGCGTTGGCTGGGGCCATGGATGTTTCCCAGTAGGGGTTTTACCATGTCCAAATATCGGTGTGTTGATCTTTGATCTGGTTGTGTGAGTGGTTACTGAAGGTGTTCGTCCTCTGTTGGAATCCCTGTGTTGTCGAACACTTCATCCCCTCGCTTCCGTATCTTTTGGGATTTTTGGGTATACTGACCCAAGAAGGGATTGTCCCTCATTTCATGGGAAGAAGGGGCTAAAGGCCCAGAGGGAATGTAGCTGACAAAAGATAAAAGCCATATTATAAACCTTCCAGATGCTCTTTCAAAGAGGTCTTGAGAACAGTGAAATGTTTCTCCTAAAAAAAATCAAAGACCTGCAGAAGCAAACAACATATATATAGAATGTCCCACTTGTTGAGGGATCTACACAAGTGCGTTACAAGCTAGACTTTACCACCATGGTGAAATATCCCTGATCCAGCGGATCTAGATATCTACTGCTGATCTAATGTTTTGTCTCGCAGATATGATACTTTGGGGGTTTCTGGATGAGTTTTATCTTCATATCTGATAGTCTGGGGGTTTCCGTGATTGGAAGATGAAGGCAGATCTGATGCATGCACGGATAGATCGGCAAAATCGACAGTTCCAGAGAAGCATGGTAACTGCAACAAACTAGAAAACTTGTCTTGAAGGCTATAATTGTCAGAATGAGCTGGAAACTGTCTCAATAGGAGCGCCCTGGCCTCTAGGCTGATCCCGGTGACTGTCGGACGGAAGATCCATCCTCTGAAGCTCCGGATCTCACCCCCTGGGGGTCTGCGCACCTCCTGGGCTCCCTGAGGCTAATGCTGAACTGGGTCGTAGGGGTTTCCTCGGATCTAATCTGAAACTCCGTCTAGAACCCCTACTGTCCTTCCTCAAGAGCTGCGCACTGTATGGCTAACTGCTGCGCCCTGAAGGATTCCACCGTCAGAATCTGATGACAGGTGGCTCAAACTATGCGCCCTGGCTGGATCTCAACTGGGTCGAAAGGGATCTGCAATACAAGCTCTGATCTCATGCAACTACACAAACCCTCTCTCTGACCTTGCGCCCTCACTGGCTGAGCTACACAACACTGCGAACTGGATACTCCTGAATCGCACAGTGAAAAACCTGGATGGTATCTTCGATAGGCTAGGGTGTGTCTCTCAACACCGAAACCGATCAATGATGGTGGTTTCCTCTAGAAATCCATAAAACAGTAGAAGGTCGAATCTCCTGCTCCTCTGAGAATTCTCTCAACATCAAATCATAAGATAGCATAATGAGGAATTAGATCGAATTCCTCCCTTTATACACTTTCCGATCTAATTCACCATTGACCTCACTTAAGCTAGGTGCTTTTCCTCCTAAGGTGAGTAATTAATTAATTAAGTCCCCCCTTTAACACCTTTTCATTCTATTTCTCCGTTGACTTAGGCTTAAGTGAAATTTCCTATATTTTTGGCTTAATTCATTGTTTAGCTATCAATTCTCCCTTATTTCTCATCTCGTTCTCTATTTGTGCTTGACTATAGTCTACGGGAACAAATAGACTACTAAGTCACTCCCTGCTGGCCTACTCTTGGGAACGGGACATCACAGTCCTCCCTTTTTGAGATTGCTTGTCCTCAAGCAACATCAATCCTGGGTGCTGCAAAATATGCTCCCCCTCCCACGTGGCATCCTCCATTGGAAGTCCCCTCCATCTAATCAAGCACTCCTTGATGACCCTGCTCCTCAACCTACGCTCTCTCTACTCGAGCACCTCCTCTGGCACTAGCTCCAACTGGCCCTCCTCATCTAAGGGTGGCAACTCCACTGAAGTGATGATCTGCTGTCCCACTGCCCTTTTAAGGTAAGAAATGTGAAAGACGTTATGAATCTTGCTACCTTCTGGTAGCTCTAGCTCGTATGCCACCTTTCCTACACTCCTGATGACTTTGTATGGCCCGTAAAATTTCGGTTTCAGTTTCTCTGCTCCGCTCCTCTTCAAGGAGGACTGTTTGTATGGCTGTAACCGCAGAAAAACCAAGTCCCCTACCTCGAAACTGCGCTCTACCCTCTACCTGTCTACATAGATCTTTTGCTGGTTCTGTGCTGCCTGCAAGTTTTCCTTCACTGCTCGCAGAATCCTCTGGTTCTCCTACACCCAGTCTTTGGCCCCCGGGACCCTGCTATTTCCAAATACAGTCTCCACAAAAGTGGGTGCATCGTATACATACTGTTATCCCTGATTTTTAGGGATAACCAGGAGATCATGTTTCGAGGCCCACAGGTCCTAGACATGGAGTACCGAGAGCAGGATTGACCTGAGCATGGCCCTAGAGGGCCCATCTTTTTCTTCTTCCATCAACTTCGTCTTGTCAATAGCAGCAACATCCATCACCATCGGCTTGGTCTTGTATCAGACGAGGTTTTTGCTCCATGAGGTAATTGGTCCAGGTATCATGGTATGTGTCACTTTTGATCATTAAAACCTTTGAATATATGCATCTGATTCCTTTTATCTCTAACAACTGCTTGGATCTTACATTAGCCCACTTGACCATGATCTGGGAGA
>SNQJ01S0023361.1:0-66081 GCA_010110895.2 Picea sitchensis
ATTCATGGTTTTGGTTTTCATGCTTTTATTATTTTGTTATGAAGATTGATTTGGTTATTGTAATAGAATATTGCTTCATTGGCGTGAGCTCACATATGTTGTTGTGTTATTTAACTCTTCACATGTTGTACTTGCTTTTCCTTAATGTAGTTCTCCATTTCTAGATTAATTCCTTCACGCAATTTCTCATTCCTAGATTAATTTCATTTATGCAACTAGATTAATTCAATTCCAAGTCATGTGTTAGATTAATGATTCTATTTCAATCATGTGTTAGATTAATGATTCAATTTTAGTTGTAGCTTAAACATTAGATTAGAGAGTCCCGCTTCAATCTTGCATATACTTTGCATGTGCTTCATCAGTTTACGAACCCTTGGTTGACAAATTAGATAGTTGGGTAAATACTACAATGCAATTAATTCAACATTAGTTCGACCCAATGTAACGACTGCTGTTCCTTTTGTTCCGATTGCTGTTCCTTTTGAAGGTCGTGATGTTCCCTTGAATAGAACAACTACCGTTCCCTTTACGATTGTTGTTCCTTTACAGGTCGTGCTGTTCCTTTGAATAGAACAAATGTCGTTCCCTTTACGATTGTTGTTCCTTTACAGGTGTTGCATCTTTGGAGTCTGGGTATTGAAAATAGAAGGTAAGAACCTACGTAGGAGACAAGTAAAACGCTTGTGCTAGCGCCTACCTTTGGTTGATGCATAGAGGTTGTTTTTAGGACATCTTTAGAGCCCAACAATGAGTACACCCCAATCCACATGCTGTAGGCGCAAAAATGGGACCCTTTCTAGGAAAAAGGATACAAAAATCTATCCATATCTGAATTGTTTCAGTCGATCGGTCCTCCACTTTGTTAATTGTTTCTTCATATTTTTGAGGAGGCCCTCATACCAATTGAAAACTAAGGGCTCCATGCAATCGATAGCATATTGAAAATGGATCTGCAAAGCCATGTGTGGAGATACACTCCCTACCACATGAGTAATGGTATAGAGAATGGTCCTCAAAGATAAATCCTGAACATCCTTTATGGAAACCTTTCCACTATGTTTCTCTGTACCAGCTGTGCAATAATGTGCTACATAATAATCCATTGGTTCACCTCATCCTTTTCTTCCCGATAGTGACAGTCGAGACCCATGACGAGATGATCTAGTCAAAAAACTGATTTCATCAATCTCTAGAGTGAGTGTATGTACCCCGACATGAAAGGCTTGTTTGTTTATGTCCCACATTCAGACTAAGTGCTTCAATAGAACTAATTGGGCCCTCATGCCCTACACTTTGAAAAACTTAAGAAAGTTGCACTCCTAGAGTGTTGTGACGGTGTTCGGATCATTCCTGAAAACGTAATAATCCTCTTCATGCTCTCTTTGTTTCCATTCGAGCACGATGAACTGTGGAAAGTTTGCCAAACAACAATTAAAGTTGAATTAGTTCATCAACAATCCAAAATTGGGAGCTTCCCTAGTTCTTTCTCTCTTTTTATTTTTTGAGTAGCGGTTGTCATAGGGGCCAAGTTTACCACAGTGAAACGTCATCACACCCCAATAGTGAAACACCTGTGACGATCCTAGATCATCCTAGTTCCCGATATGGAGAGCCTGCGACAATCTGGAGGTGCTCTCTCCCTCGAAAATTCGCCCATAAACTCAAAAATTAACCATGAAAACTGGATTTTTTTTCTATAGAAAGAGAGAGGGGAGGAAGAGAACCTACCTCATAGACACGGCTCGAGAAATCATCCATGGAGCACTCCAAAATCGTCACATGAAGATTGGAGGAAAATGAGGGTTTTTGGAACTAGTTTGGTGAAAATACAAATGGAATGGTAAAATGAACTTGTTTTGACCTATTTAACCTATTTTACCATTTTTTACTTAAATTTAAATTATTTTTAATATTTTTCACCTACGTTAAAAACCTAATGAACTTTTCAAAGTGTAAATATTGCAGTATAGAGGTCTGGCGATTGGAATTTTGATATGGATTACCCCTTTTTGGTCGTTTTTGCGTGCTTTTGCAAAATCATTTGATGTATATATTCTTTTAGGTTTTTTCAGTAAAAAACACCGAGCATGGTCTTTATTCTTTCTCACGCTCGTAAAACTATGAGACTGTAACTGAGTACACTTTTATCACTTTTTCGGACTCGTAATGGAAATACGAAAAAAGGAACCCCCCCTAGAGTCTCCTTTAAGCTCTTTTCAAACTCCCTAAACATGAAAAGATAGCCGAGCGACCGTTTTATTTTCACGCTCGTAAAAGTATTTGAAGAAAATGTCTGATGAGCGGTAGATTATCTTTTTTTTCGGTCTCATCAGACTAATTTACGAAAAATGACATTTTGGTGCTTTCTTTAAGTGTTTTCCAGACTCTCTAAACATGAAAAAACCCTTGATTTTTCTTTCTTTGGACTCATAAAACAAACATCGAAAAACCCATATGGGACCAAACTGCTCCTTCCTAGGGTTCGTTAAACATATTCCAAGGGACTTGTTAACACTTTGTAAATTTGTTTGGCTGATAAAAAAATGACAGAGGTAATTGTTTCAACCAACTTTGGGTTGGATTTTGACCCTTCCAACCAGAGAGGGTTCTCTCAAACATATAGCTATTGAAAATACTCAAAATATTTGGCAATGGACACACATAGGTCAGATTCTACAATAGGGTAATTTTAAAAGTGGTAGGACAAACAAGAGAACATGGCCATTGGGAAATGGGGTCAATTCCTGAAAACATACGAAGATTTATAAGATATGTATTTCTGAGGGAACAAAGGAAAAATAGGCACAGTGTTCAACCAAATAAGTAATATGAGATGGCAATGGAAAAGAAAGGAAAGAACACTATAGAAAGAGGTGTTTAACAAAGGACGAATCTCTTGGTATAACTTTAGAAGAAGAAACATAAAGGCTGGATACCGAAAACATAGCACCAATCAAGGGTGAATTCTAAACCAAAAACCAATAAACACATAACAAGTATAATCAATATGAGAAGGAGCACTAGCAACATGAATTACTTATTTTTCTTAAACATTATCACTGGCAGCAAAACACATTCGTGAATATGAAATACAGGAAAACATACTGAACATCAACACCATGATGAATCTCGACTATATAAGAAAACCTTCTCTGCTTATATTAAAATTCATAAGAAATCACAAAGTTTTCCTGCTACAAGGCCAAGCCCTTCTCCGTCCATTTGAACCATTATTTTATCTTTTTAACAATATATATAGTTAATTTTCATAGGATACCAAAAAAGGTCAATCTTTCCAAGATTTCAAAAATAGACATTGGTTACAAAGGGAGTACCTTATCAAAACCAAACTCTTACTTTCTAGAGAAACAGTTATAAACAAAAACTAAAATATCTGGTATCTGTACCCTAAATGCCACTTGTCTGCATTATCACAAGATTCCTTGAAATATACACAATTTATCTTGCAATTTATTTCAGGTTTTCAATCTCTTGCTTTAACGTATCAAGCCAGCTAGGCTGGTCTTCTTCAATGTTCTTGACTGTTCCAGCTTTAGTCCCCTCCTTTCATTGTTTTTTCCCTTTTTTCTCTCGCTAGCTTATGTGTTGTGTCCATCTGCATATCCATTAATGATCAAATCCTTCATAATAGGATTCAACCCGATCCCTTCACCTGATTCTAGCTCATCATTAGATTTTGCGCATGATTTTGTTGTTAGGATTTGTGCAATTTGCCTTTCTCTCTTTTTATTTGATAATTCTGTCATATTCTTCGAATTCCCTGATTTGTTGAAAATCGCTGAATCTTTCTCCTCGACTCCCTCTAGTTTGTCAGGAAACATGATCCTATTTGCCTCAATTGCACATGAATTGGACGAGCGTTTCGATTTTGCAGATATCTCATTCTGGAATAAGCTGTAAATTACCAAAAATAGGGTAATTTCACCTGTGTTTTAAGTAACAATCGCCATCAAATACTAATCATTGGCTACTGATACTCGATGAAAATCATATGGGGATAACGGAATTCTCCACGTTTAGCCATCCGATTTCAATGATGAGTATTAAATTCAGTTATTGTATGTACTTATTTAGCCTACGTGAATGAATGATACATGAACAAGTGTCTTGAGATTATTGGACCTACCGTCAAGTTTCATTTCCACATATGACCCTCAGATTAGACCCATTAAATGACATTTAACACGTGATTTAGGGGTCAAGTTTCATTTCCACATGTGACCCTCGGATTAGACCCGTTCAATGACATTTAAAATGTGATTTCGGGGGTGTGATAGGGTGGTTTTGAGTTCACCCTCTTTCCCCCCCGAAATGTGTCTGAGGATGCCATGTACCTTTGCGGGGAAACCACGGTTGAAATTTCGAGCCCGCTTAGACATCTTAACCTTCGCGCTATTTCAAACTCTGAAATCTCTCCTAACCGTTGATCTTGGCGAATGGCAATCTACGACCTTTCAAGCTCGCTTTTGTTTAACACCTCCACCAAATTTAATCTCTTTTTCCATTTTCTGCCACTCCCCCAAATTTATCTGACCTCCAAATCAGTTTAGCACCTCGCTAAACCCTTAAATATTGATTTCACACCAAAATTTAAATGGTGATAACATGGAATCCAACTGGGGATGCTATGCTCCCATTGAGGTGGCAAATAATTTGTAGACCCTGTGCCTTATCCATTTGGGCTGCTCCCGAAACAAGTTCATACCTTGATCTGACCTGCCACCAGTATCTGCTAAAAACCAAAGTCTGCACAATGCTCCCACATGGATATTGAACGCTGGATATACCGCTAAAATATAACTAAACACATTATTTGAAAATATAAACTTGAAAATGCTTGATCATCAAGCTTATTCACACCTACCTACCCTAACTGCTGAAATGAGCCTTCAATCAAGTGAAATTGTAATGCCAATGCAACCATGCAAGAATTTTATCTACTATCTGTTTTCTTTGCACATGTTTTCTCCAAAGCCTATTAACTGATAATTCATTCAAGATTTTACCTATGAATTCAAATCTCAAAAATTTAAAAACATTGGGACTGTTTACTACCTCCAAAAAAACTGCAAATGGATCCTCTAAAACATGCACAAAACAACAATCATGTTTCACCCCTTCCATTGCATTCTTGTTTTCATGTTATTTAACCGGTTGATTTCCACCAAGAGTTTGACAAATTTGCTGGAATTGCTGGAAATAAAAATCTTCTGAATCGTAAGACAATGCTGACTGAACTGAAACCCATGATGGTAAGAAATCCATATTTAATACTGTCATTGGTTTACCCTCATATTTATTTCTAAGCTTACAATTTATCATAAGATGTAGATTCTAACTATTAAAACCCTCCATATAGCATGCTACAGGGTCATAAAACACATGAGAAAACACTTCTTCTTATGAACAAAAACTGAAAGACAAGTCTCTTTCACAAGTGTTTGTTTTTCTAGTTCTACTTCTTCAGTTATGAGAATAACTTCAACTTTGACATCCACATTATGTATATCAAGGCCATCCTCTTGTTCATCAAACAATTTTGATTTAATTTCATTTACTTTCAAGAAATTTGTTCGAGGACTGTTAGTTTGACTTTCAAATGAATGGAGGGAAATAAATCCTTGCTCATAATTTTCTTGCAAATGTGAAAAGAAAACATCAGAAACCATTTCACCTTCTGGATTTCCCATAGATGCATTTTCAAAACCAAGATATTCAAAGGAATCAAAGAAAACAACTTCCTCTTTATTATCTTTCTGTATTTCTGATTTATAGTGGCATACATCGTTCTGTTGCTTCCCTGAAATTATATATCATTTGTTTTCTCACTGTTTGAAATCCCCATAGATGTAGTTTCAGAACCCTCGTGCATGTCTAAACCTCTTGAAATTTGAACCACCACATTATTCATAGGGGAAGAAAAACAACTTTGAAGCACTTTGTTTTCCTGGAAATCTTATTGAATATCTTCATCAATTTCAGGAGAAGGAAAATTAATTTTGATAGCCATTCTTTGATCAAATTTCTTTGTTTTCTCATACTTTTCTTTCAACAATTCAAAGGAAGAAAATCGTAATGGAAGATAGTTTTCATTTGCAATTTGACTGCTATCTTCATATTCAACATCATGCCTGGAAGATTTTTGATTTGAAATATTATAAACATTTTGCTTCAGCAATTTGAAAGAAGCAAAACACAATGGTAAGGTTCTTTCACCTAATTCAAAACCTTCTTCATTTTCTTCATTGCTGTCATATGCACATTTTTCAATTTCTTTGGATTGCTGAACACACTCATTTTCAGATTCATCTTCGACCAATGGCTGCAATTTCTTGTCATTTTGTTCTAGTGAATCAATGTGATTTGGCATCAACACACATTTCTTTGCTTCAATGATGATCTTAGAATTTTCTTTCAATAATTGAAATGAAGAAAAGCATAAAGGTAAATAATTTCCTTCAGTTGATTCAGTGTTTTATTCTTTGTAACTGTGATATGTAGGCTGATTACTCTCATTACACTACTGAAAAGGAACATTTTCTGATAGGGAACATGCAACTGGTTGTTCTAGGAAGTAAAAATCTCAATCATCATCATATTCATCATATATAGGCAAATCAACAACATCTGCAATGTCATATAACAAGAAAAAACTTGGAATATCAACCTGCTCTTCAACAAACCGATTTGCAAATTCATCTTCTTGACTGTCTACAAATGAATATATAAAACAATCAGCCCCCTGCTTATCATGGGATGGATCATAAGCTAAATCAACACCTCCTCTTTCAATAAGTGGAATATAACATTTTGCAAAATCATTGGCATTAAAAACTTCAAGAGGACTTATGATATTATCAACTCTTTGCTCAATATTCCAATCAACTATTTTTTGTTCATATTCTCTGTCATGTTCTTTAGCATCCAACTTCTCATTTCGACTTTGTTTACATGATTGGATATTGTGTTGAATCTCATGAGCATCATTGAAAATTTGTTGTAGCGTCTTAGGTCTTCTTTCCATCAGGAGGAAAGACAAATCTGGATGCAACGTTGTTGCATAATGGAGCATGGCATCAACTTCAGTGGGTTTAATTTCTTTGGGCAGACTTTAATAAATACTGGAAAACCTTCTACAGAATGTAGAAATAGTTTCACGGCTCTGCCTTTTTAAGGCATAGAACTCTGTAAGTTGTAGATCCAAATATTTCTTCTTGCCGCAAAACTTCAAAAGGACATTCTTCAATTCCTCCCATGAGCTAATTGTCTCTGGCTGTAGGTGTTTAAACCAGTCTTTGGTATCCCCTTTCAAGGATTGAGAGAAGGCCCTCATACAAACATCATCATGATCAATCTCAAACAAATCTATAAAATGTTCAAAATCTTGGATGTGTTTTTCAGCTATGATGGCATTAGGTTCTCCATTAAACACATGTAGGTACTTATAGTGATTTTGAAGAAAATCATGAAGGATGTGAGGTAATTTTAAGGGTCTGTATCTATGCTGAATCTTGGAGGGTGTTGGATCAAGTACACGAGGTGAAATATCAACCTTGGTTTCATGAGGCTCCTCAACTTGGTTATGGTCATCACATGGCTCAGATGGAAAATTTTGATCAAAATCAATGATACAGTGAGGATATGTATGTACAACTTTAAGATGAGGATATAAAATTGCAATATTTTCATGATCATCATTTGAATGCAACATGTAAATAAAAAATTGTTTAGCATGTTTAGGAAAGGACAAAAGGTAATTAATAATAATTTTTTTTATGTCTTGGATAAATCTCAACTTTAGGTACTTGTTTTCTCCCATGATGTCCTTTCGTACCTCTGTCAAGGGATCTCATCTTCCAGTGGAGTCTTTGAATCACATTTGAAGCTTGAGTGGAGTTTCCAATAAAATCTTCAGGCTATTGAGTCTTTGGATAGTGGAGTCACCATGAAAGTTTGAATCCTAGATTCTTGAAAATGGAGTCGCCAGGTGACTGATGTACAAGATTTTTGTGTCTGAATACTTTTCACCATCAATACTCAGATCTGAACTTTGTCGTTTATCCCAGGGAATATTTCACTTTCAATCCCCGACAACAGTGCCAAAATGTTAGCACTTTGTAAATCTATTTGGCTGATAAACAAATGACATATGTAACTGTTTCAACCAAATTTAGGTTGGATTCTGACCCTTCCAACTAGAGAGGGCTCTCTCAAACATATATCTATTGAAAATGCTCAAAATATTTGGCAATGGACACACATAGGTCAGATTATGCAATAGGGTAATTTTTAAAAGTGATAGGACAAACAAGAGAACAGGGCCATTAGGAAATGGGGTCAATTCATGAAAACATATGAAGATTTATAAGCTATGTATTCCTGAGGGAAGAGAGGAAAAATAGGCACGATGTTCATCCCAATAAGTAATATGAGATGGTAGTGGAAAAGAAAGGAAAGACCACTATAGTAAGAGGCGTTTAACAAAGAACGAATCTCTTGGTATAGCTTTATAAGAAGAAACATAAATGTTGGATACCAAAAACAGAGCACCAATCAAGGGTGAATTCTGAACCAAAAACCAATAAACACATAACAAGTATAATCAATATGAGAAGGAGCACCAAGAATATGAATTCCTTCTTTTGCTTAAAGATGATCACTCGCAGCAAAACACAATCGTGAATATGAAATACAGGAAAACATACTGAACATCAACACCATGATGAATCTCAGATATCTAAGAAAACTTTCTCTGCTTATATTAAAATTCATAAGAAATCACAAAGTTTTCCTGCTACAAGGGCAGACCATTCTTCGGTCAGTCGAACCATTCTTTTATATTTTTAACAATATATATAGATAAATTTCACAGGAGACCAAAAAAAGGTTATTCTTTCCAAGATTCCAAAAATAGACATTGGTTACAAAGGGAGTAACTTATCAAAACCGAATTCCTACTTTCTAGGGAAACCGTTATAAACGAAAACCAAAATATTTGGGATCTGTACCCTAAATGCTACTTGTTTGCATTATCACAAGATTCCCTGAAATATACTCAATTTAGCTTGCAATTTATTTTAGGTTTTCAATCTCTTCCTTTAACGTATCAAGTCGACTAGGCTGGTCTTCTTCAACGTTCTTTACTGTTCCAGCTTTAGTCCCCTCCTTTCGTTGTTTTTTCCATTTTCTCTCGCCAGCTTGTGTGTTGTGTCCATCCGCATATCCATTAATGATCAAATCCTTCATAATAGGATTCAACTTGATCCCTTCACCTGATTCTAGCTCATCAACAGATTTTGTGCGAGATTTTGTTGTTAGGATTTGTGCAGTCTTCCTTTCTCTCTTTTTATTTGATAATTCTGTCATATTCTTCGAGTTCCTTGATTTGCTGAAAATCGTTGAATCTTTCTCCTTGGATCCCTCTGGTTCGTCAGGAAACATGAGTCTATTTTCCTCAACTACACATGAATTGGACGAGTGTTTCGATTTTGTAGATATCTCGTTCTGGAATAAGCTGTCAATTACAAAAAATAGGGTAATTTCACTTGTGTTTTGAGTAACAATCGCCATCAAATACTAATCATTGACTACTGATGAAAATCCTTACAGGGATAATGAATTCTCATGTTTGGCCATCGATTTCCAATGATGAGTATTAAATCAGTTATTTAGCGACACTTATTTGGAGCTGCGCAGATGAATGATACATGAACAAGTGTCTTGAGATTACTGGACCTGCCATCAATTTTAATTTCCACATGTGACCCTCAGATTAGAACCGTTCAATAAAATTTAACACGTGATTTTGGGGGTGTGATAGGGTGGTTTTGAGTTCACGCTATTTCCCCCCCAAAATACGTCCGAGGATGCCATGTACGTTTGCGGGGAAACCACAGTTGAAATTTTGGGCTCGCTTAGACATCTTAACCTCCGTGCTATTTCAAACTCCAAAATCTCTCCTAACCGTTGATCTCAGTGAATGGATATATACAACCTTTAAAGACCACTTTTTTTTAATGCCTCCGCCAAATTTAATCTCTTTTTCCATTTTCTAGCACTCCCCCAAATTTATCTGACCTCCAAATCAGTTTAGCACCTCGCTAAACCTTGAAATATTGATTTTACACCAAAATTTAAATGGTGAAATTGAATAATCTTTCCTTTATTAAAAACCCTACCAAAGAAGATCGTCACACCTTTCCAAATGTTAAGGGTGCGACGATCCCTGATCATTTCATGCTGCACAACAGTGGGATGCAGCTTCATCGTAGGCTACTTGTGTTTAGGGTGCGATGATGCTCAAGCAAAGGAAAAATGTAAAATTCTAGAAGGTTCTAGAATGGAATCTTCCAAAGGATGAGGTGGCCTCCAATCATTTTGGATCTCACTCGCTTATATGATTTAGTAGGATTATACTAATCTCTTCATCCATACCTCTTCACTCTATATAAAGAGCGATCTCTCATGGGAAAAGTTAGGCTGGCTTATGCATGAATAATTCTGTTGAAGATTGTACTTGTGATAGCTTTGCTTTAGCTTTTCAAGTTAGGTTGTGAATACTCTTCATCAAAAGAATTGGAGAAAATGTGTGTGTGTTGAAGAAAAGGGCCATTGGAAGGGACCTTGCAACATCAAGGAATAGGTTTTATTCTCAACTTTCATCAATATAATGCAGTGATACATTTCTTCCCTATAAAAGTGTCTCCATTTTTATTGCATGACTCCTTGATCTTATGCATAGGTTTCATTGGAATATATATATCGTTTCTCTCTCTCTCTTTGTTGGTTCGTGCTTCTTAACATTTCAACATCCCACAAATCCAAATATGGAGCAAGGACGACACTAGCGAGGATCAAATGAAGTTTAAACAATATGTCATTTATCCCTCATTGAACTAGTTTACATTACAATGAAATCTAAGGAGAATATTTTATTCTGCTATGCTTTGTTCTAATTTATTGTTGAAGTTAGGGAGATTAGTTTGTGTCAGCACTTACTGATTTGCTCGATAACAATGAGTTGGGATATGAGTTTGAAATGAAGGATCTTGGCATGATGCACTATTTCTTGGGACTCGAGGTGTGGCAGAGAATTGATGAGATATTTCTGAGTCAGGGGAAGTATACAGTTGATATTTTTAGGATATTTGGGATGTTGGACTGTAAGTCCATGGCTACACCGATGGTGTCGAATATGAAGAAGTTGAGTGAGTCTTCTTGCAATTCATACTTGATTGATCTGACTATGTACATGCAAATGATTGGATCATTGATGTATCTGGCTAACACCAGACCAAATATTTTCTATGCAATGAGTGCACTTAGCTAGTTCATGATTAAGCTTAAATAGATGCATTGGGTAGTTGCGAAGCATGTCTTGAGATACTTGTGTGGCACATTTGGATATGGCATGATATATTCTTCCAGTGTTGACATGATATTGCAAGGATATGCTAATTCTGATTGGGAATGGAGCATAGTAGACAGGAAGAGCACCTCTGGGTGTTTCTTCAATTTGAGGTCTGCCATGGTTTCTTGGTGTAGTAGGAAAGAAACTTCCGTGGCTTTGAGTACCACAGAGGCTGAATATATTGCAGTGCAAAAAGCAATGTGAGTTTGGAATCTCCTTACATGATTGTTTGGGCAGACATTGGAACCCACCATGATTCATTGCGATAACCCGAGCTGTGTGAATCTATCAGAGAATCCAATATCTCATGATAGATAGAAACATGTTGAGATCAAGTATCATTACATTCGAGACATGGTGCTAAGGAAATATGTACTAGTGTAATGCCTTCCTATAGATGAGCAGATTGTAGATGTCATCACCAATCCCCTTTCCAAGTCAAAGTTTGAGTACTTCGGTGATAAACTTGGAGTGATATTGAATGCCCCTCTCATTAGGAGGAATTGTTGATGGATGTAGCTTCTTGAGACATTCTCAAGGTCGTACTCCTCGATGGACTAGGCTAGGTTGACCTGTGATGATACTCCTCAATGGACCGAGTTAAGTATGACACTTATCGATGGACTGATAAGTTGTACTAGGTTGGTTCCTAACGACCCTTGGGTTGTAGCCCATGTGGTTGGGATATAAATGTATTGGGTTGGTACCAAACGACCCTTGGGTTGTAGCCCATGTGGTTGGGATATTATGCGCTGTAGCCCATCGTCCCTTGTGTTTGTATCCCTTAAGGACTCGTCCATATTATCGTAGCCTATGTGACATGATGATGATGATAATATCACATGGTGGTTGTAGCTTGTGTGAGCCCACATGAGGTTGTATCCCTTGTGGACGTATTTTGGTTGTAGCCCTTGATGTATGGATGATGATGACACACTATGAGGTTGTATCCCTAGTGTCCTCTAGTGGGCCAGAGCCCCTAGAAGAGCTTGAGAAGGTCCACATTGGTTGTAGCCATGTGTGACTATGGATATTCTACCAGTAGGATGATCTGTGTGACCATGGCATGGTATGAGGACCATGGCATAGCCTATAGGGATATGAGGACTAGATAAGAGGGAGTGTTTAGCATTGAGAGGTATTCACCTCCAGGAAAATTTTTCTTAGAGATAAAGATGTCAAGAAGTCAAAGGAAACCATGAAGTAGTTCAAAGAATCCCCAAAAGAAATTAGAAGATCCCATAAGAGAAGTCAACCCCATAGAATAATAATAAAGAAGAAATATAATGGTCCAGAAGTAAAGTCAGCTCCACAAGAAAAAGACAAAGTGAAAATATAATTTCCAGAAGACAAGTCAACCTTACTTGAAGAGACACCCACTTAGAAAAGACACCTGCCCAGTCCAGTATAAATAAATGTGACACCTTCCTCATTTGCACACACATTCACTCATCCATAGAGCAAGTTTAGTGGAGAGAAGTAATTGCATCAATCCAGTGAAGAAGGAAGGAAGAAGGGGGAAACTTGGCTAGGTTTTCCTCATAACCCTCGTTAGGCTTTCTCTTTTGTATTGATGGTGCATTGGTGGAGGCTAGATACTCTAGCACTCTGGCTAGGGTTTGTTGAAGCTATATTGTTGGGTTATCTCTTGTGAAGATAAGTACATATTGATGGGATTCTTCTTTGTTGGGTTTCCCTAGTGAATAGAGCTTACTCATGGTTATATTATATTGGCAAGGATATTCTCTCTAAAGAAAATTTTGTTGGGTTTTCTCCCCCTGTGAAGAAGGGTTTCCCAAGATAAATCTTAGTGTCTTCTTGTGCTTGTTTATATTTCAATGTATGATTATTGAATGTTAAAAGAAGATCTAAATTTCTATGGTAAATCTAATGCTAACTAATTTTATAAAAATCCAACACCTTGTGCCCTGAATAATCTAGGGTTTACTCTGGGTACCATCCTTGAAATGAGAGGAAGTACTCAGGGGTATTCTTGAGGATTTGTAACCTGAAAGAAAAATGCAATTATGAAATTTTACTACACCAACATTCAATCAATTTTACACTATGGAAGCAAAAGACATGTATATATAAATGCAATAATGAGATTTTTTAAATTAAATCATAAAATAACCATGTCATTTTTTTCCGCATATAAATAAGTGTTACACTACCACACTAGGGAAATATTAACTTTGTATACAACATTACATGACAAAATATGTACATGTATAAGGAAATGAAATGAATTTGACATTACAAGTTGATTTAACTATTGTTAGTTCCCTCCTCATATTTTGAACCTTCCTCATCCTCACTCTGTAAAAACATAATAAAAGAACACGAGTTCAATAAAATGAAAAATTGCTAACGTTTAAAGATTTAATAAAAATCATATAAGTTAAACAATTGTCAATACCCTCAAGTTTCTTGGAGCCACTCTCATCATCATTAGTTTGGAAGAATAATATATTTTAATGAATGAATGAATAATTCCAACTATATACATGTTAAAAAATAAACACACAATTAACAATCAATTACCTCAGGCATGGGTTGTAGATCTTCCACCTTTCTTTCATAACCCTTCCTAAGGGCATACTCCAATTCTTAATTAGTGGGATCATGACTATTATTGTTTAACCGTATGCAATAATAGAGAACCATATTTAAAAATTACATATGTTAGGCTAGTATATTAGCATTATTAATAAGATTATATCGATAAACTTACAAAGACCCTCTAATCGAAGAACCCTTGACTAGACCCGAAGAATGTGTAATTGTTAATTTCCATGTATCCATTTGTTTTTATACATAAGAAAATATAATATTAGTTGAGTTTGTTTCTTTCTAACAAATCACCACAAAAGTAGATCAATGGTACTATAGGGTTACATCAGAGAAACACAACAAATTTAAAACATATCAAAATGATAACTGCAAGCAGTCAATTGGGTTTAGCTTGGGTGTTTAGGAGGAATTATTTTTATCCTCCTCACCTCGGTTCAATACCCTAAAGTGACATGTTTATCTTATAATGAATATATTATTGTAATGGATTCAAGCCCTATTTTTGGCCAACCTTGTGCCCTAAAGATTCTAGGGTTTACCCTGGGTTCTATCCTTGAATTGAGGGAATTACTCGGGGGTTTTCCACGAGCTTTGTAACCTAGAAAAAATATCTGCAAATGTATCAAAATCAATAACCATGAGCATATATTTTTTATTACCTTCATGGTATCTCAAGGTCCACTCCCTGTGCCTTCTTGTCCTTGATGATCCTCCTATCTTATGTGAATTTCTTCAAGATTTTTTAAAATATAGTTTTATTAGTGTCACATGGTCTTTGTTTATATCATTTTCCTTCCTTATCAAGATTTTCAATGTTCTCATTGAATTTGTTCAAAACCAAAAAAAATGAAGTCACCTATAAATTCAATGACAATACATGATGAAATGTAAAAGATGAAGGGATATAAACATAAAGTGACTACATAGAAGACTGATTTGAACACATTTCACTTGATAAGTTTCTCCTCCTCATGATAGTCTCATAAAATCTACAAAGGGCCCATTAATCGCTATTTTGTACATTCAGGAAACATTTATGTACATCTTGTAATGCTCTTTTCTCACTAACAATATTTATATCAACCAAATTTTAGTGGTATTCTTTTGATCAATCCCTTGTGATAGTGTCAAAAATTTCAATATGGAAAATTGTACCACTACCAAATTTAAAACCTCTTCTTTATCAATGACTTGTATATCATAATAATCGAGTGCCTCTTCTCTATATTCTATCAATATATATATTAATCTATGTTTATCCTCTTCTCTCTGCTCTATGCTCAAACATTAATATGCATGTCATAGAACAAATAAGTGCCATAAAAAATGTAGTATATTAGATTCATTTATACTCTAAATTTATTTGAAAAATGTAGGATAAATCATAACATGACTAAAATGCTTAGATATACAATGAATAAGACCCATGGAACTTTCTTCCTACTACATAAATGCAAGTAATCCATATCTAGGAATTGTTTCTCTTTTTTGGTTATATTTTTTAGAAATGTGAACATGTTATAAAGTTTTTTAATCAATTATATATATATATATATATATATATATATATATATATATATATATATATATATATATATATATATATATATATATATATTTTAACATAAAATTTACTATATTAAGTAACACTAGGATTATAAATGCAACTTTTCATAAAATAAATAAGTTTTTCTATTTTGCAACATAAAATTTACTATAGTAAGTAACACTAGGATTATAAATGCAACTTTTCATAAAATAAATAAGTTTTTCCAATATTATATAACAATAACAAAGCATGTAATTACAACTCACGGGGGCCTTCCTATTGTTGCGTTCATTGATTACAATTTTTTTTTACCTTTTTTTCTTTGATGTTCCTCCTCTTTTTCCCTACATCTACCATCATCATTTGAGGAATCTCCATATAAATCCATACGACTTGTAGATATATTACAATGATACACTACTAAGTTAAGTACATAAAATCCATGTAATAAAATATATGCATAATTTGACATGAACATTAAATATACACATTCATAACATCAACACATGCAAAGACCAATGACTAACCCTCTAACTCAAAGACACGTGCATATTCAAACCCTCTAACTCCCTAACCCACTAACCAATAAAAATCAAACCACTCATTTTGTTAGCTTAGTTTGTGTAAATTATATTTCAATATGATGAATGAACAACATGGGGGTTTAAATTGGGTGAGGAGGGTTTACATCGATATACTAATTACAAGTGATAGGCTTTGTGGGACATCATGAATCATTAAATGGTGTACATTTTAATGCATTTCATGTTTTGTAGGTGTGCCATCTTGTCTAATCTAACAAACACAATCTAAAATACATTGGAATTTATGATCCCTTACCTTGGTTGACCAAATGACGTATCAGACAAAAGGAATCCTTGAAGTTGTCAATGATAGTACATCTATTGTGCAAGCTTGGATTGACTATGTCATCCCCAAGGAATTGCAATGTTTGGGTAGAAACACTAGTTATGTGGGTGGAAGCATCCATTTTGTAGCATTGTTGGTTAACCAAGGAGTTATTGAAAATCTTTTAAGCACATAGAACTTGGAAAGTATTGAGCGCAACCTACCATATGACTTTTGTAGGTTTTCTAACTAAATTGAGTGAACAAGTGGATCTATGCTTGATTAAATAACTTGGATTAACATCCTATCCAATGAACATGCCAAAGTAGTAGTTTCAAATGTATGGAAGGTAGACGAGGAAACGTTCATTAATAACATTGTATCCATGGTAGGGAGAGAATTTTGAAATTCTCTTCAATCAAAGTTTGAACACGAGGTCAAGGAAACCTTGAATCTCATCCAATCATTCTTACTTGCTTGCACCAATCTGTTGGTGTTAGTTACTATTGAATGTGACATAGAAATACTAGGAAGTGTTGGTACTCAAATCTACAAACTAGTAAAAATTTTGTTAGACAATAAGTGTTTTGTTATGCATGGATTCATAACTTGTCTTATATAGGAGAAACTTTTTCAAACTTTAACCTTTTTTCCTATAAAACTACACTATGATATCTCTCTATTCACAAATTTGGGTTGATTTTAGTGAATGTTTTTTAATCCTAGGGAATTTCGTGTATGCATTCAATTTATATAAAAGTAACACAACTAACCAAATATCATATACTATGATCAAAGTCTTTGATATCTTGGGTAAATATAGATTTGATAGTTTTGAAATTTGACATATCTAAGTCATGGAAAATGTCATTTTCATTTATCTCCTTATAGTAAGGAGTATATACTTCAAGATATTTAGGTATTTTAAACTTCAATTCACAAAACATTACCAGCTAGTTTTTCTCATGTTTTATGGTGAGAGTATTGAATTTAACATATATAGCTTGGAAGTAATTCCTATTGACATTTGTAGTTGTAGAGAAGGTCATGTAAGATGAAAATGGTGGATAGATTATGGTTGCAAGAAAAATTGATCCTATTATTTGAAGTTGGACTTACATACCTAGGGACACATAGTATTATTGAGACAAATATTTTAGTTGCTACTTCCCTTTATCATTACATCCCTTAAGTTTAGATGCTACACACTTTATCGCTTCCTTTCAATCTCAAAGAGAATAAAAATAAAGGGTAACAAGGAACTAAGGACACACTCCCCCATACAACTCTATCTCTGGCTTAGATACCCTTCATTTTTGTCACATAGTCCATACGTACATATAGGAGGGTCATGGTTATCCTATCATTTCAAATTGTCAATGTGGATCTGAATGGTTATCAAGCATCCTCATAACAATAAAGCACACACAATGTTTTCAAATAACATAGGTTAACATGCATTTTAATTCTCACACTTATTGTATAGGTTAAAAATGTTGCCTCCTCCCTTTGTTATACTTAAATTTCTAACCCTAACTTCCTGAGAGGATTAGAAGGAAATAATGATGATTCTTCTTGTTTGTCTTGTGCACAATTTGGATTGCTAGTGTGTGTTGAAATCACCTACAAAAATAAATATTGTGAACAAAATATCTCCTTATGTGACTATCCACTTGTTTCTTTACCATTTTTGTTTTTCGATAAAGTAGTAGTTAGGGAGAAAACTTGAAACTCACTTAAGGGTTAAGTTTTGAGTTAGTTATGGTAACCAATTTTATAAGTGTATTTATAGTAGGAGTTGAGAAGTAACAAGGGCTTCTTAGTACACAGGGTTTTTGATGAATTATATTGTAAGGAACTACTTCTAATACATTGATTAATTGAGAAGCCAATCATTGGCCATATATTTTATGATTGAAGAAAGATTTCACACATATGGATGTTTTGCAAGAAACTCATTTTTGTGTGCTTCAAGCTATTCTGAAACAACATTGACATTTCTTTCATTCAATTTCTTCAACACATCTATGCCATTTAGTTTATAGTAATTCCTTATGTACTTTTAGGTTTAGTTTCTTCTTTTATTAGAAGGTTTTGTTAATCCATCTAATGAATATCCGTAGAACTATTTCATAAATTTTAAAGGATAAATAATAATATTTCTTATGTTTTAAGAGATAACTCTCAAAACTGCATTTTCATTTCAAGCATGATTAGATAGTAAGTTTACTTTCTTTATTATAAATATTTTGAAAATAGTAAAAAATAAACATCATAAGAAATTAAAGCTCATCAAAATGATGTTGGACCATTAATCCAGAGGGGTTTTCCATACCAAACATTGAAGAGTCTAATTGGGATTTTTCACTGGGTTAAATGCCTAATGTTGGCATTTGGGTATTTTTCCATGTCAACAAATTACTTCTAAATAAATGAGTCTTGAAACCTTTCTTCCTTTGATATTTCTTCTATTTCTTTTTATCCCTCAAAGAATTCCAAAAATATGCTCTGCATTTGTTCCAATCATACAAGTATTTGGCCTTTCTGGTTGTTTCTTCAAGAGTCCTAGGTTCATCAAATTGAATTATCTCATTGTAGAATGAAGGTAGGCCACTTAGGAAATGATGTATCTTTACATTCTCATCTTGAATATGTACAACATACCTCTACAATTCTAGAAACGTTTTTTCATACTCCTCCATATTCATATTTTCCAATTTCAATTGCTACATTTTCTTGTCATAACAATGCTCAAAAAGCTATTTCTACTTGAAATATTTCTTGAACTACTTCTAATAAATCTTCGTTTCATTGATTTTATTTAATTACCTCAATTGGTACCACCAAATTGAAGTTGTTCCTTGTAGATTGTATATAGCAATTCTACCTTCCAAGTTAGTCGAGTAGTTCTCTAATTGGAAATACTTCCTCATCCTCAACAACTAGGGTTCAACATCTTTCCATCAAAGGTCAGTGTATTAATATTCCTAATATCTCCTTTAAAATTGTCTTGTTCATGTCTTCTTATTTGGTGTTTGACTAGAGACACCTTAGGTTTTCTCATCAATTATTTAAAATTATAATACTCCTTCACGGAGTGAGTTGGAGAGTAATTACACTTCTAAGTTTTGGTAGCTCTTCTTGGATGTCTAGATTTTCCCTAAGACTCTCTCTTTGAGTGAGATGACTTCTTCCTCATGCTTTAAACATGTTCCATTATATATATACCTTTTCATTTGTTCAAACTTTGCACTAGCTGAGTGTTTAGTTGATTTTTCCACTTCCAAGATTTTAACATCCTCTCATTATGATCTCTACAACTCTGAACTTCCATACTTAAGGTCTTCATGGTTTATACTAGTTTGAATGGCTCAATCCTTTCTATGTGTCCATTAAAATTCCTTTCTTCATTCCCAACAATAAAATTTAATCCTTTGACCTATTCTTCATGGTTGTAAGGATCTTCTTAAGCCTCCTAATTTTGACCTCTAACTATCTTTGATATTGTTGGACACACCTACCACACTTAGAGTGGAGGTGAATGAGTGTGGGGCTCTTTTTCCCAAAACTTCCCTCTTACACAAAACTTCTTAGTTAACATTCAACATTTACTCATTACCCATTGTTGTCATTTATAACCAGTTAGATGTGAACATATATCAACAACATATATCAACCTCTTCTGTCTTTGACTGTCCAATCTTCCCACCAACCAATCACAACACATCCAAGCTCTCCAATAGCTTGTTCATGCTCCACAAAAAATCAATATGAATGCTATCTCAATAATGTATAAACAACTAGTATACCACAACAATCATGTCACCACTGAATCAAAAGAGTACTGCTCACTCCATCAACCAAATCAACCAAACTGAACCACATCATAGAAGCCATACCAAGAATTCCCTAATCATTCACAACACATCAAACAATAGTATCCATCAAGACACTAATGTAACCATACCAGTGTCTCAGTGATAGATCTGAGGCCATAGAATGCATATCTAGAACCTACCTCATCATCCAAGATATTGGAACCAACTCAAACACAAGTCTTCACCATTCTATCCATTGTACGCACCCTGTCCTCATACAACCCGCATATACCTTCAATGTATACACACCCTATACATAGACAACCCACGTATACCTCAGAAACATGGATGATTTTAAGGATGGAAATTTATTTTAAAATGTAGAAACCTTGGCGAATATTACTAATCCTTCATATGTCAACAAATGTTTGGCGATATTTTTTTAAAAATATTCAAATTTCTAAGTATTTTATATAGTTTTTATAAAATTTTGGCGATTTTTAAGGTAAAATAATTTTATCCTATAGAATTCAAGCGAATCATTTTTAAAATAACGAATCTCTTTTTTGGAAAAACCATGGAAACTTATCCCATGAGTGAAATTTATCCCCTAAAATCATCCATGCTAAAAAACTAGAGTTTCTGAAGCTCCGAGAATTTTTCCGTCAAGATCTATGACATTGCCGAAACTTTGATGCGTCCATGAAATCCTCCTCATGCTCTCTTTCTCAGAATAGATCTTCAATCATGCTCAAGAGATCCATACCAAAGATTCTCTCACAAGAAGCTCTCCATCAATACTCCACAAGATAATCTCACAAGAAGCTCTCCATTGATCCACCAAAAGGATGATCTACAATAGACCATAGCTATCTTATTTATACTTTCATCCTCTAGGTCACTTTACCCACTTTTAGGTTGCTTAACCTATTTTCCTTATTTTAGGGTTAACCACTTTCCATAAATAGAAAGTTCTCCAATACTTTATCTTTTAAATATTCCTTCTTGATTTTGTCACCTTACTTTATCATTTAAACAATATTTCTTGATTTTGTCACTTCTCTTTATTATTTAAATAATTCACCTTGACTTTGTCACTTTACTTTATCATTTAAATAATTATTTCTTCTTTTAGGTCACTTTGACTTCTTTGACCTTGGGGGCTTCAAGCCTTCATATGGGGGTCCTCCAACTTCGTAAGGCCATAACTCTTAAACCGTGAGGAGTTATGTGACATTCCACATACCACTGAAAATGTCATGACAAGCACTATCCATCTAGGATAGTTTCACCGACAATTTCCTTGATCTTCATCTCATTATTCCATATACAAGCATGGGTCCAACAACCATTCTTCTAGGATAACTCAATCCGCAAAGCGTCTTCCTGTGAGGGCTTTCACCATAAGGGGACCACTTTGGAGTTCATCCATTTGTGCACTTTATCAATCATGATAAGACTATAATGATTCATCTATGCATCAATCCACCACTACATCATATACATCAACTATGCATCATGTATCAATGACAACTCATTGATCCATCTTCATCATATCAACGACAACTCATTGATCCATCTTCATCGATTGGTTTCCACTTGACATCTATCATTCTCATCAAGGACAATACATATACATTACATCAATCATCAATCAATCACTTGACATCAATCAATCAAACCATTGGCATCAATGACAACATGATCCAACAGATATAACATTGTATATGGAAAAGTGTTCATACAATTACTTTTGTTAGATATATTTTATTCCCAAAAATATGTAAAAACATAAAATTTTGCATTTTGGTAACTATCCACATTGTCAATTTTTGTCAAATCAAGTCTATATGCTATTTCCCCCCAAGTTCTTGAAAATTCAAAAGTACTTCTCCAAAATCTAAATTTGTTGTCCTATTCCCCCATGGAATAACTTTCCACTGACTATACTCATGGTAAATTATGAGGTCGGGGCAAAAAGTTACAACTTTCTAAAGTTACATTTTTTTCCCAAATTCTCCATTTTTTTACTAGTGTAATCAAGGTTGGAGATAAATTTCTCCCACCTGTAGAAGAAAATCCAATGAAAACCAAAAAAAATAGTATCAATAATTAATAGTAATTCTGATTGGGAACACCCAAAATTGTTCATCTTGGTGATTTAATGCTTTACTGATTTTATTCATCAATCTATAATAGTAACCTTTCCACGTTTTACACTTAATCTAGAGTTAAGAAATCTGGTGAGAATTGTTATCTTTCAAATAGTGTAAAACTGGAAAATTCTCACCGGGACAGATTTGACCGTATTGTTGAGGAGATTAAATGTTGAATATTTTTTTTCTTCTTCTAGATTTTCTATCTCAAGTCACTTTTCCTCCATTTACAATGTACAAAACTACTAATTTTTTCCCGAAATAACGAATTTTTCCCCTGTAAAGCCTTTAACTAGGGCTTAAATAACTCTATACAAATTTTGTGTAATACGAAGGGACAATTAATGTAAAAAAAATCTTTTTCATTTGTTAATCCTTACAGTTCAAAATTTTCCCTAAATTATTTTGTTAGAGTTCAAACAATAAGTTTGTAGAACTCTAGTATTGAGTTTTAAAAGGAAAATCTTTGTTCCTTGCAAAATTTAACAACAATTACTCATTATTGTTAAGCATATGCTTCTTTTATTTTCTATAACATTTGTATGCAATTTACAATAATTTTTCCAACAATTAATCACGATACAAATACTAGATTAACAATCCACAAATTGCTTTATGGATTGATGGAGAATACCTGAAATTCTATTTAATTTAGTCCTTTGTAAAGATTAGATGTCTTATATGCTTTCTTTCATTGTCTAAATGCCATAAACTAGATGTTTTTCCTCCCATCCAACTAGGAACAACCTCACCATCTCCACATATCTAGGAAACCTAGGGGGGTTTCCTAGCCCTCCGTGCCCAAAGTCCTAGAAAACACAAACCAACAATATGTCAAGGTCTCAATGTTTCTTTCATAGTACCAATTTTGATGTTCCAATTCATCTGTCCACTTCCCAGGGGTTTTCTCCTCCAACCCAAGATTTTTCCCAAAATTCCAAACCCTTCTCCTTTCCTCATGTCTCCCTTTTAAGCTTCCACTTTCACCACCTTACTCCCTTATTGGGAAGGTCCTAGGGATGCCAAACAAATAAAATACTCTTTCACTCTCTCACATACAATCTCTTATTAGTAAGGGAATTAGTTGGACAGGTTTGCAAATCAAATCACCCGAATTAAATTTAATTCAAATCAACACAAATTTCCCCATACCAAATAATTTATTAACTTTCAAATTAAATCAATGATTTAACAAACAACATTTCACACTAAACCCAAATTACTTTCTAATCAAAACAAAATTTTCCAAAACCAAATAATATATTCAATCTTAAATTAAATTAAATAATTTGATAAATAACATTAAATCTTTAATTTAATTTATACTAAAACACTACACACCTGTGATAAACAATAATATTATTTTTAATACATTGTAATAATACTAGCATAAATGTGCAAGGTATCTATGCATAGTTGGTGCATACATAACTTGTGCATGTAATAATGATAACAATGATCACATCTAATTCACAATTCATGTATGCTCACAACCAAGTGAATAGTGCAATAAACCTTGTAATGCATTAATCAATCATTTATACTAACAAAATAACAATGATTCATCGATCACAACATCATAATCATAACCGAATTAAGCATTTAATACAAAAGAAAAGGGAATGATTCAGGAACCTCTCAACTACATCGAATCATACTTCATCCCTAACCTACTTCCATATTCCAAATCCTATCCTTCCTCTGCTGGATTATATTGGAGCATCAACTATATTGACCTAACTCCATATAGAACCCACAAGTGGAAGTGTCAACTACCTTGACCAAGTTTCCCTAGCAAGACACTAGAAGTTTCCATCTCGCGTCTATGGGAGCATGTCTTAACACAACTCTCCCATGACTCTAGGTTTTGGAGGATAAATGATGGGAAATACATCCACCCCTCTTGATAGAACTAGGATCAACACCTTATCATTAACCATACTGTGGTGTCGTTATTTTGGGATCTTTGTCATCGAATATCCTGTTTGGGCAATTGTGCTACTTGAAAAATATGCACTTTCCCAATATAATAGCAATGCATTTGAACCAATGTAAAAATAACATAATGATGCGTCCTAGCATACCATTTCTCACTCGGTTTCCATGACATCGACCATTTTAATATCACACTTCTTTGGCTATCACAGAACCCATTCAACCTGTAGGTTAGTTTACAACACAATATAATGCATAATCATAAAACTATTGACATGTGAATGCCACATTACTCATTGATGAACCATGTAAACCAACTAGTTACTCATCATGTGCATGTTACTAATTGCATTAAAACCTATCATTAAACCCGATATCCATGTGCCAAAATATTTTATTTAAAACTAGCATGGTAGAAGTAAATCACACAATATCATCATTAATCACATAAATGATAATTATTCATAGTATTCACATATATAACGGTACAAATGTCCATATACCGAAGTGCAATTGTTATAATGGTGTTCCACATATAAGCAAGGAAATACAATTAGGTCAAAATGTAGTCTAGTTTCCTAGGTCAAAATGGGGCGTTACAACCATATTTATTCAATTTCGAGCCAAACCCTTTAAACTCTAACCAAATTCTCATTTGTTTTTCCTTGTGTCTACTCGTGTTCCTTACTAACCAAATTTCACAATTAACTAAGTTTTTGTTAGTAAGTACAATCTTGTCTTCTAAAAACTGCTAATTGTCATTTTTTGGGTTTCCAAGGTTGAATTTTAAATCCTACCCTCAATGACATTTTTATAGTCATTGTCACTATGGAATTACACCTAAAATTTCATCAATGACATTTTTATAGTCATTGTCACTGTGGACTTACACCTAAAATTTCATCTTAATCCAACTTCATATGCTCTAGTTTTGGCCAAAATAAGATTTAGGTTCTATACTTCTTTTTTTAAATAAATCTTATGCTGATGTGGAATAACACATGTCCCATGATGATGTGGTAGTGGTGTCCACATCGAACCTATGTTTCATCACTAAGTCCTTCCATTTCATCCTATATTCCCTCATGCATTACCTTTTTCATGTCCATGGTGGCCCCTTACCTTTTTATTTATTGGCCTACACACATTACCTTTATTATTATTTAATGTGTGGGGTCCTTAGGCCTTATTATTCCTCATGTTTATCCATGTGGCACATATCCCAAGAATACTGTGATGGTGGAGACCCCCTCCATCCTTTGATCCCTACATTCCCCATTGTGTTGTCCTACTTGGACACGTGGCACACATCCAACAATTCTGGAGGCCAAACCTACCAAACTTTAACACATCCCATGCCCTTCACAATTAAAAATTTCCCATACATGTGTGGTCCCTACATCCATTGAAAAGTTCAAACACCAGTTTTGAAAATCACTCTTTAGGGCTATGCAAACCACTTACTAGTTTTCCTATACCATTGATCACCATTGTGAAGATCTGCATCCAATTTTCAATACCACACATTATTTCTCTACTATATCACCTACCTCCTTCCAGATACCAATATTTCATTCTTTCACCATGGTTTGTTTCCCTGACACATGGATTCCACCTGTCCACTTGATCCCACATGGCATGGATTCCTCCATGCCGACTCATAGGATCCTCTTTAATAAACCTTGGTTACCTTATGACCACTCCTTAACATTATTTACTTGAAAATTAAGCCCATTTTTTTTCCCTCTAATTTTTGATACTTGACCTTTGACTACTTCATTAACAATTTGATAACCATATTTTGCGAGTGTGGCTTCTCAACCTTGGTCACTTCTCAATTATTTTACTCTCTGGACATAATTTTCTAGTGTGCCCATGTTACATTTATAAGTGTACGACAAATGATGTTATAATGATCATCACTATGAAACTAGGCACAAAATTACATCAAGCCACTAGACAACATTGACATTCGTGCTAACATTTCCTTGTAATGTTGACTAGAGAAGTGAGCATCCGAGTCAAGGAAGGAGATGTGTTACATAATCATAATATACCATTAATTTGAAATATTTGAGATCTCACAAGTCTAATGATGCCTCATTGTCTGTACACATGTCTCAGAATGATGTTCTCTTAGTCAACATAGTGATCGACTATACAATGGTAAATGTGGCCTCTAGACAATCATTACAACATGGGTTGTAATGAACACATTTGGAATAATATGGAATTGAATTACATTACCCCCTTAATGACAACTTCAAACATCTTGGATAAGTGGAAAATATAGTTTTTCAAACTTTTCTACTATCAAGGATAAGCTGCTGAGTGGAACAATGTATGAAACCATTAATAAGTTGCAACCAAATCCTTAATAAGGTGAAAGGAGAAGACACCTGATATAATCAAGAACCAATTCATAATGACCAACAATGACAACATCAATATTCTCATGATGAAGTGCTAAGAAACTAAATATAGAGTAGTGATCTTCATAATCAATATGTTTCCAAACTATTCATACACACTGCTTAGGAACATGTGAAACAAACTAGAGCTAACTGTGAGAAAAAACCTCCAAGAGAAAAGACATGAATCATCATGGCAAGTCCATAGTTTGTCAAAGAACAATCTCTTCAATAAGACATGAATGATAACAAAAGATGAAGTTAACTGTGATCCAATACGCTGCAAGTGTCTATGATCAATTGGAGTACTTCAATTAAGAAATTGAACATGATCTCACAATGTTTCATGCTCAAATAGGAACCACATGCAATGTAAAATGGTTTCCCTATCACAAATACATAGCTCCAAACAAAGCACTAAATTTATGCCATCAAAAAACTTTCTCAAATACATTGTTGTCACAGTCAAACAAAGGACAAATATGTAGCCATTATCATCCTAAATAATAATATGGAAAAATAAATAGAAACTAATATGACCATTGTATAGAGTATGAAATTTTATGCAATTAAAAAAAAAAATCACTCAAAATGATGTCCGTCTTGGCAAGTTATGACCATTTTAAGTTCTAAATACAAGATCTAGCCTTGGGTTTTTGGGAAAAAATGAAAATCAACAATATCAAACAGAATAATTCACTAAATACAAATATATCACTATGTATATAACTCAAAAATATACATTCTACAAAAAACCACACTGAAAATCAATGTCATATGACAAAGTTATGACAATTTAAAAATCAGCTTCAAAATCTTGGTGCTAATCCCTGCAAACTAAGCCAGAAGTGCCACGTGGAAGATCTGATTAGTTTGAATGGAAGCCACCATATTCTGACATGGAAAGGTACAAAAGAAGACATGGAATGCACATAATACTTATGTGGCATGTACAAAATGCTAATGTGGCATGTATTGAAAATGACATGTGGTAGCTAAGTTGGCAAGTTATGTTTGGATGCCCCTACTGATATGGCACATGATGGTTGGGTGGATGATTTCACATAGAAATAATGTGGCTAGTCCCCCAAATGATAAATTTATTCAACATAATGTTAATTATAGTTGAAAGGGAATGAGTTTTGAACACAAGACCTCATAACAACCAAATACATAGTATATTATTATAACCAATTGATCAAATCCATACTATTTGATATCAAGTTCATTTGTATATTGTTGAAGAACTAGTTTGAAAAAATATTACAGTAAATGTACTACCCAAGTCTTCTAGAAGAAATTCTCAATATACACGACAAATGAAGGCCAATTGTTGTAAACAAATGGCCGATCCTGACTAATTAGACTGCTATAGTCACATATGTATGGTCATATCATTTTGAAAATATACCAATTTGTATAGATATGAAGTGCACCCACTAATGTTCAATCTCAGATGTGGCCCAAACAAAGACCAAATTTAACAACATGAACATTTATCTTGACTATTTAGCATGCTCTAGACGTAATGGTAATTTTAGTTATGAAAATAATGGCTTAGAATTTGCAAACACCAAGCATGATATTCATATTTGAATTTGTAGATTTACAAAAATTTAAAATAGTCGTAGGCTAAACATTCTACGAAACAACGATTTTTTCCGGGGACATTTGCCCGAAATTCAGTGAGAAATTGTTAGATTCGTAGATTTGAGTGATTATTTATGTATAATCTGAGTGCCCTAGGGGTTTTTCAGCATGATGAATCCATTTCTGCATTCATAAATGGATTTTAAACAACAAAAAATAGTGATTCGTGTAAATTTATATCGCCTGATTCCAGTGAAAAAATCCATTTCGTAGAACAGTGAGAGAACACCTTTAAAATATCATATTTGAAGATTTAGATTAGCTGATTTAAAAAATAAATTAGATATACTTGTAAATTGATTTCAGGAAAAGAAACTTCAATAACTATTGTTGAATGCTCATGGAAGGAAATAGTAGATGTCCTATCCAATATTTCAACAAACAAAATAGTTCATTTGGAGTTAAATGTATGTCTCTGATACCATGAAAGTCTAGGAAAAATATGTAGAAACATATTACCAATATATATCCTATATAAACTCATAAGGATAGAATCAAACAAATAAAGGTAGATCTATCAAATAAGGGAGAGGAGACAAAAGAAATTTACGTGGTAAAACTCCAAGGTGGGGAAACATCCATGGAAGAAAGGCCTTCTATTCTTCAAAAATATTTCAATTACATCAACTAGAGCACACACATGTATGAGTTAAAATGAGATACATACAATTCTTAGGCATATGGATGATATAGCCTAGGGACTCATAGGTTCCAACCTAACGATCAATACCATAAGCCACCCTCCACTCTTTCTTGATTCAAGATCAATTACCTCTATTTATAGTAACTAGGAGAAACCTGGATCATTGATAATAAAACATAATCAAGGTTGGAGATCAACCAATCCATAAAGGTTGATTATAAGATTATCAAGAGATAAGGAATAAGTAGTGGATAAGAATGATCTATGGGTGTAGGTAATGATAACCTTAGAGAATAACTCCTAAAACTATCTCAATGTGCACATGTGATATATTAGAAAATTCTAGTGAGGCCATATTGCAAGTATAAGTGCCCCACAAATGATATTATAATAATCATCATTATGACATTGAGTACAAAATTACATCAAGCCACTATAAAACATCAAAACACATCCTAACAATCCCCCATAATGTTGACTAGAGGAACAAGCACTTGAGATGAGGAAGTAGTTTTGTTACATAAGATATTATGCCAATAATGTTAAATATTTGAGATCTCACAAGTCTATTGATGCCTCATTATATGTACAAATACCTCAAAATGATGTTCCTACAATCATCATAGTGATAGGCTATATAATGGTAAATGTGGCCACTAGACAATCATTACATCATGGGTTGTAATGAACACATTTGGAAGAAGATGGAATTACATTACATACCATTGGTTCTGGGTTTGAGTACATAGTTCAAACATGACAAAAGATATACACTATAGAGTCCTTGGGCCAAGGGAGTGGTAGTGTAGATCCATTCATCATCCCACAAGCAATGATCCAGACAAAGGAAGTATGGGAAAGAGACGAGGTCTAGATGTAATAACCTATTGACCTACAAAATATGGACCTACCCTTGCTCATTAAGATCATCTTAACATTGACTACTGATATGACAAGAAATGCCAAAGGAAAGGATGATTACATGAATGAATTGTATCTTCATAAAATGTAGTTCAAAGAACAAGCAAGGCATTGGGAGCAAGAAAAAAGAGGTGGCGAGGAAGAAGCCTTAACCAATTTACATAAATTCATTAGACATAGAACATGACACAACCTTACAAAATATTATAGCATTAATTTTGTTTATAGGGCACAAAATGAAAGACCATCATGAACCATGAGGGGATCACGAGCCATGACACAAGTGAAAACCATGGTTGTTGAGGTTGATGAAACGGTCTAGGTATAAATGACATGGTTTTAGGCCATAGAATTTAACTACATGGATGATTAACCATGCACAATGCCCTACACAAGGAATCATTCAATTGTGAGCCAAGTATTATGCCCTAAAATTTAATGGTGAGGATGAGAGGTCATGATTAGGGCTCAAGGCCACCACATAAGCCTTTCATTAGGTATGTTTCACCTATGAGAAATATATCATGGTGATTTTGAGGTTTAGCACACCATGATTGGTTCTCAAAATCTAAGCCATGGTTTAAGGTAAAATTTCAAGATCTAATGCCCAACAATTGCTTATAGGGTTTAGGGGGCATGAACTATGCCCTTGATCATTAGGAAACCACTACATATTCAATATTTAGCCTAGTATGAGAGAGAGTGGTCAAAATTTAAACCATTGGCACACCAAGGATGTCTTTATGGCCTATGACATAGGCCAAGGAAAAAATTCATGGTCTTAGGCCATAGTAAAATGTCCTTTCGGGGCGATTGTCCATGTGTGGGTCCCTAAATACATAATCTTTTGCTAGGGAGTGGAATATGGTGTCAGAATTATTTGTGTAATTTTTACATATGGCCACATCTCATTCATATGTATTATTAGTGTACTTGTAATCATGACTAAGGCCATACTTTATTACTTTAATGTATTACTAGGTGTGGTTAAGGTTGACCTAGTCAACTTTGATCTCAATATTTATAGAAATATGGTTTTTAGATATGATTTCTCAACATATGGTAACCATTTAGAGATTTATCACACAAAGGATGGTCCTTGGTCTCTATTCCACGGTCTAAGGCCAAATCCAATGTATTATATCATATCATTTTCCTTTCAAGTTAACTAGACATGTACAAGTTCTCACACCATCACACATGCCTTAAATAGAGATTTTTAGCTTGAAAGTAGGATTTGGTCATTATTTAGGTTTGAAACACTAAGGATGGTTCATAGGCCGAGGCCATGGTCCAGTGCCAAAACCTATGGTATTGTGTTACAATATGTGTCTCTAGGAATCAACGAATCAAATCAAACTTAAAAAGATATGGAAATAATCCAAACAAAATTCCTCCTAAGTCCAATGCTATAGACCAAGGTTAATTCAAGCAATAAACACGCTATACCAAATTCCAAAATAATTCCACCTCTGTTCTCCATATCAATTCCAACTCAAATATAAACCTAATCCTCCATCGTAAAAGAAGTGTACAAAGGCACCTGTGAACTTGAGGGTGTTCAAGCCTATATATTCTACTTAAATGCACTCTGCCACTTGTCTTGCCTTGGATTACTCATTTATTTCATGAACTATGACTATCAAAAACTAATTTTTGGGACATGGGATATAGTCACAATCCATGGTTTTATCTTTAAGATTCCCACTTTCAAATGAGAGGCTTTATTAGATAGGTGCTCTACTTGCTGATTTTTATCTTTCAACACATGAAAAAAATCTACCAAATAGAGCCTCTATACTTCCTTTTGTATTATATGAATGAACACTTCCAAATTACATTCCTTTGGGATGGTAGAACAACCCATGTACATAGGTCCATGCATTACTCTCTCATTACTGATTTTTTCCACTTTCAAGTTTGTATCTTAATATAAAACATGAGGTCACAACTTTCAAAACTTGGCTGGTGATTTAACATGAGAATGGTGAGCATATGAATGAATGAGAATGGAAAGTGTGTGCATGATAATGGAGTGGGAATGAAATTCCATGAGAATGGGGACTCTTACACTTCCCCTTGATTATTGTCCCAAGTGTACCCACCTTCATAACTATGCGAGGTAGATTTTCTCACCAATCACCACATGCATTTAATAATTGGATTCTAAGTCAATGATTGCCAATGAGATTTAAATTAAGCACATGATAAAAATATAGGAGTTCCTAGGAAACATAAACTACAAGGAGAACACCTTGTAGTGGAGGTTTTTACAAAACCTCCCCGAAAAATTTATTCCTTCTTTGTTTATAGTGGAGGCGGGCAGAGGTTTTTGTGAAGTTTTTTACATCAGTGCATTGAAATCAGACAAATGCACTGGTGCACTCACAAACATAATACCTCGGCGCTGAACTAATAAGGTGCACCGATAACCCTTATTAATATAAGATGCTAAAATATCATTTATATTTTATTTTAAAATAAATAAAATGCATATTGATGCTCCACGCTAAATTAATAGCATCGATGCGCGTATAAAGGACACATTAGATCAAGTTAGAATAGTTCATTATTCAATAAAAAAATTTAATTTAAAAAAACCAACATAACCTTTTTTGGTGCGCTAAAAAAACCTAACCACCTCGGTGCATATACAATAGTGGTGCACTAAACAATAATAACAGTGCACTTAATAGTACTATATCCTCGAGTTTTTTTAACATACAACCAAAAATATGATCGATGCATTACTCATACTACCATGCATCGATGCGTCTTTCTATATGGTGCACCACAATAGGGTAACATAAATAAAGCATGCTGGTGCGTTCTAATACTACATAACACATCAATGCATTTTACTGTCAAGCGCACTACGTTAGGATAAACCAAAAAAAATTACTAAACCAAATTTCATTATTACATTTCCTTCTCCACTTATAACCACTCACACAAGCATTGATGCTCACACTCCTATGAATTCCCTATTTGTAGTGCTCTACAATGTCGCTTCCTCGGTTCGATAGTTTCGTCGGTAGATTCCATTCATTTTTGAATTTAGGAAAGCAATGCACATTTTCATTTTTTATTTGCGGGGTAACCCTGCCTCCTTGGGCGAGAAGAGACCAAGAAAATTGTTTGCTACGTCCTCATTTTCAATTTCATCGGATTAAAATTTAAAATTGGGATTAAATTTGACCTTTTTTACATTAAAAAAAAAATTGTGCATGCACTTCACAGGTTTGGCTCGCTCCAGACTTGATGGTGTATCCTATGAATTTACAGGAAGAACCACTTGCAGTGAATCTTACGGGACACCATATATCCGATGCGTTATAAAACAAAACAACTACTCAAAACTACGCATGCAGACTAGAATGACAGAGGTGCATTACCAGTGCCTCTCATATTAGAAGAGGCACTGTATTTGCAATAAACCACTGGTGCATTCTAGAGAATCAACTGCACCAGTGCACCTCACCACACCATGCCACATATTAAAAAATTAGCCTAGTGGTGTGTTTTGTGGTACACCCCATCACTGATGCATTATAAAAAAACAATGCATTGCTAAACAAGACACATTGGTGCTCCTAATAACATGGAGTACCGATATGTATGATATGCATTAATGGTGTGTATAGTTTCATAAGATGTACAACTTTGCAATGAACACTCTGGGGCATTGTAGAGAATAAGCAACACCAATGCACCTCATTGCACTACATTGCGCCACATATTAAATTTTTTTATCATAGCGATGCGTTTGATGGGACACCCTATGACCGATGCATTATAAAAAACAATGTATCACTAAAAATAGACACAAGAGCTCCAAGTAACATGGAGCATTGAAATTATCGGTGTACATTAATGGTGCGTATAGTTTAGACAAGTCGTTGCAAACCAATGTGTTATAGGGAATAAACTATACCAGTGAGACACATAGCATGACACACACCACTTATTAAAAAATTAGAATAGTAGTGAATTTGTAGGGATGCACTACTAAAAATATCGACGTGCATTAATGGCGTGTCTCGTCTTATAAGAGGTGTCATCCTTGCAATAAACCCACCAATGCATTATAGAGAACCAACCTCACTGGTGCACCATACATAAAAAATAAAAAATTAGCATAGTGGTGTGCTGCATGACTAAAGTAGAACCGATGCTCCAAATAACATGGAGCACCATGAAAATTGTGGTGTTTATTTTTTGATAGAGCGCATCGTTCATGGTGCATATTATCTATTAAAAGCACACTGGTTACTTTACCACTTTTTTTTCAAACCAAAATTAATTTCAGTTTCTGATAAATACAAAATGGTTATATATGTATGCGTTTTATAATTTCAATTTGTTTTTATCTATATATATGTGCCTAAAAATAATTGTATGTGAATCAAAGACGATGATGACGAGTGTAATAGAAACAACAGGTTGACACGTAGATCTTTGTACGTGAGTGGGAGACTGAAGAGAGAGAGAGAGAGAGGGAGGATCCCTCACCCTATTTCACCTCAAAATCATTCACTTTTCGGGAATGTTGGCCTCCTCAAGTTTTATGAGGAGGCTACTATTATACCACAATTTGCCACACCATTTGCATTGTGATATGGCTTAGTCCTTGTCCTTGACTTGCAAGCTCAAATCCCAAGTTCCCTCATCAAATTCACTTAAAAAACAATGATTTTTCTTATATCTGCAAGTTACCTTGGTGCAACATGAGGACATCCACACCTTGCTAGTGTACAACCTGTGAATTCCCTCAAAAAATGTGAAAAATAAAATAATTCCACATTTTCGTGTGGGGATTTCGATTAGGCTCATTTCCCAACCTCCCTGAGCCCGTACCAAATGAAATTCAACCCCCTTCACTTCTTGAGGATGGTATAAAGGAATCTTTGGGGGCATAGATGAGGATGAAAACCTAGGTGAAAAGATATGATGAAGAAATTGCAAGTCTCCCTATTCCCCTTCATCCTCTAGGTAGCATCCCTGTGACCTAGAACCCTTGTTCCAATATTCCTTCCTTCTCATTATATGGCCATAAGATGTGTTCCTATCCTTATTGGGTCATCCAAGAAAGGGAAATCTTATTGATTGATTCTTGAAGGACCTTTTGGAGAAACCTGGGCAGTTGGCTTCAAGGCAGTGCCGAAAGTTGGAGTCAGGTTGTAACCACTTCTTTTACTGTTGCTAATAAAGAGTTCTCTTTTCCCCCTACTTGTGTAGTATTGATTCAAGTTGTTTATGTATGTCTAATTAATCTTCATATTTGAATCTATTTATCAGTTACTTGTATGATTTTATGATATAACTACCTTGTTTCAACACTTTCTTGATCTTCTTTTGTAGGTTAACTCAAGTTGGAGTCAAGAGTAGTACCGGGGTCAAGAGCAGGGAACGAAACCAAAGGTAAGGATACAAGGTGTGAAACTTTCTTCCCTCTCTGATAAAGTAGTTATTTCATTACAAGTCTTGTGTGTGGGTTAGGGTTTTGTCTTTCACTTGGTCAATTTCTGCTGTGACATGACCCAAATTCACGAGGGAAAAATCCCATAACATAATTGGTGACCATATTGGGGATTTTCCTAGTTTGGGTCAATTTTAGGGTTTCTTTGGTTTCTTAGGGTTTTACAATTTTTCCTATTTTTGGGCTTTGTTTTCAGATCTTTCCTCATCCAGAAAATTTTCCAATTTTTTTTGCAAGCACTCCTTCTGGGTTGATTTTTATTTTTCAAGTCTAACTGATTTATTTGCACTTTTTCCTTCTGTAGGTTGCGGATATCCACGAGTTTCACTTGTATGACCCATAGATATGCGTGATTCATCATCTACACAATCACAAACCTGTGTAATTGTCTTGAGTTTTTAAGTCTTTTGCTTAGAATTGGTTGGTCTAAGTTGGTTCTTCAATGTTTATTGTGCCTCCTAAATAGGTTTATGCTCTGGATGGTTAACTAAAGACTATGAAAAATCTCACTTTATTTCAAAAGTTATTGCTTGCTTGTAAGCTAGTCTTTGAGGTTTTTAGGTTGTTAAGGTCAGTTGAAGGGTCAATGGTATATCTAGGTTAATTTCTAGATTGATTGATGTTCTAGTGGTTAGATACTGTTTCAATTCTTCTTGTTTTCCTTTTCCCCCTTCATTTTTAAAAAAGAGAAAGAAAGTTCGCCTTGTTATTTGCATGCTCATTTCTTTTTAACGAAAAAAAAAATAGCTTGGTTGCTAGTTTTATTCTCTTGTTTCCTTTTCCTTTAAATTCATTAAGATAATAAATTGTTTGTTGGCACTCATGCCTTCATACTTGTTGATTTTTTTGATAGTTATTGATTTCGGTTAAGGTTAGCCTTTGTCAAAAGAAAAGAAGTTCAATGTGTCAAGTTCTTCTCTCTGTTCTGCATGATTGTTTACAAAGCATCCTAGAGATAAAGTGAAAGTAGTTTAAATATCTTGCATACATTCAAACTTATATTGCTTTCATTTTCAAAAATACAAAATAAAATAGTTTTTTTTTTTGTTTTTTTTTGTTTTTTATCTGAAGTGTTGTTAGCACTTCTTATTTTCAGTGAAGAAACCCCATTCATTTTTCTTTATGTTCTTAAAGTGTTTTCTCTGAGTCCTTCAAAACATCACATAAGTTTCATCCGTAACTCTTGAGTAACAAAAAACCCCATAAAATGAACGCTTAATAAAATTTATTAGAAATTTTCATTTTGTAGGGTGAACAAACTAGTTACAGGCTAGGGTCTTGGTTTAGGTTGGAGAGTAAATTTCTCCAAGGCCATAAAAAAAATGCAGGAGTCTGAGATAGGGAGAGTATAAATCCAATTTTCATATAAGTATATCCAGGAGCCTCTTCTAACACATGAGCTAAACACAAGGTCGCGTAAAGGAGAGCCAAGGAGATACCCCTCCGGAGCTTAACTGAGTGTAGTGGAGAGATCATATATTGGGGGTTTCATGAGTACCCATACCTCTGTGAGAGGTGGTGCTTTCAAGACTTTGGGCTTAGATACCCTACCCATACATTCAATCCTGACTATTGACTGTAACCCTCAGATACTGACTATGATTTGGTGACCTTAGTGGCCATTCCTAGGGATCTCAGAGATGACTATGGGGGTTTTCCATGGTACCTGGGGAATATTTCACATCACACTTTTCAGTAGTATTGGAGAGTGCCCTGTAAAGTGTGGGTACTTGCACCAGATAAGGCTGGTTAGTGGAGGTCGAGATAACTTCTTTTCATTCCTTCATTCGTTGGTCCATGAGACTTAATCATCCCGTGAATTTGTCTAGAAGGCCCTTACCCTACCTTGTGACTGTTGCAATATTAAGACCTAATCCACCTGAGTTGGGATATTAGCAAGGTCATTTCTATTTGTTGTTTCCATTCAATATTTTTCTGATGGTGTGGGTAAACGATCGTAGAATTTGTTAGGTATGAATGTACGTGGTCACTTGAGAGTTGATAACTCAAAGTGGCTGACCAACGATCTCATAGATCAAGGAGAATTCAAGGCCTTTCCATAGAAGAGGAGGTTAGAAAAAATTCTCCCCTTTCTCTACTAAGACGTCGTCTTGATCAATCTGGTGCTTTTGTGCTGAATGGTCTAGTCAAGATAACAACTATGGATCCCTAAGAGAATAACTCTTCAGAACCAGAGGTTTTAATTGTTGAAGATCTTAGAGATGAATAATATGCTTCGGATTATAAGCCTCCGCTAATTGAAACTTTCTCATCACCTAGGGTGAAAGTGCCCCTTCCTAGATTAGAATTTACTGATAGTATCCTTCTTCACTGGGCCGCTATGGATGACACTTCGTAAGTGTCTCGGTCGAGGGTCCCTACAACTCCCACTTTGACAATGGTCACCGATGGGATATTTACGCAAGGTATGTCCAACATGACAACTAGTGTGGTTAATTCCATGATAGTTTTTTCGATCAACAACACTACTTCGTTGGTCATTGGTTCCACTCCTTCCATGAGTGTAGCCATGTCATTGCCATCAATGACAAACACTTTTTCATTTGGTATGCCATGAATGGGCGTGCTTAATGTGTTGGATGGTTCCCAATCAATGTCCCAAGTTTCTAACATTGGTGCAAAGAGTTATTCAATTCCCTACTAAGTGATCCCTTGGGGTGGAGGTCACATTCCTCCATTGTTTGCATCCGTTGGGAGTAGGGATTTCCCGTGTTCTGGTCTTAACCCCTTCAAAGGCTCGGGTGTTTCTACGGGTTCCACTAGCATGCCTTCAACTTCCACTCCATTCACATTATATGGTGGATTCACGAGTAATCATTTTTTTGCATTTGTAGTGCCGGTAGGGGGAAAACCCTTCCACGCTTAGTGGAATCCCATGCAAGGGATGCCGTCAGGGGTAAACCCCTTTCTCGATCAGTATAACCCCATGGAGGGACTAGTTTCTTAACAAGGTGGTCTGATAGGGGGAAACCATGTTCTTCCATATGGGAATCATATGGGTAGAGGTTATCCTCTGTTCAACTAGAGCCAACAAGGTTTTACCCAAAGGTTTAGTCTATCGACAAACTCTTACTGGAAACTTGGTGCCAGTTATAATCTAGGACCCTCTTTTCAAGATGATAATCAATCGATGATGCAGCCCATACTACCTTTTTTTGCAACTCTTCATTTGCTAGACTTGTATAATTTGATGAACGACCTGATTCATCATGACCCAAGATGGCCTGCGGTTCCTACCAAACTACTATCCGACATCCCAAAAGTTCGAAGGGAAATGTGGTGAAGATCCACAAGACCACGTAATGACATTTCACTTATGGTGCTTTTCAAACTCTTTAAATGATGACTCAATCTAGTTACGTTTATTCCAATGTACCCTCACTCGGGTCATCACAAAATGGTGTATATATATGGAAAGATCAAAGTATGCGATGTTTGGTGACCTTGCCATGTTTTTTCTCAACCAATTCCAACTCCTCGGTATGACGTTGATATAGATATTTTAGCCAACTTTGAACAAGACAACGCTATGAAAATTTTCGATCATATTTGGGAATGGAGGAAACAAAAGATCTTGATTAAAGCCACATTTCCACCAAAATTTCTCTCAGAATCACTCTTGAAGTCATTTCTTCTTTACATTTCTAAGGATATATCCACTTTAGGGATGTTTTCAGAAGAGCAGGCAATCTTTAGGGCACAACAATTGGAATTGATTTACTCTCAATCATGAATTATCTATGAGATTATGCTTAATGCACCTTAGTCAACCATTGACTTAGAAAAAATGAAGTTGGGACCACATGCCAATGGAATTGTTGGTTCCTCTCAAAGCAAAGTTGTAGATATGGTCTCTAACCAGATGCAACAATTGTCAATTCAACATAATGCGGCTGGTCCAACATCTTTCTCAACCATCCCCACAACCGAGTCCCTGGATGTACACTTGATTTTTACAACAATTGATCCATTTTTGGGCATGACCAAACCTCAGAGGGAACTCTTGATTTTTACAACAATTGATCCATTTTAGGGATCATGCTAGGTAGGAATTCAGGGTCAGTCCCGATCTGTGGTATCAACCCATGGAGGAGGATATTTATTTTATCACTAGGCTGTATAGGAGGGGGTAGGTTTATCCCCATTTCCCTGATCTACCACCCGATATTGTAGGAGAGAGCCAGTTGGCATATGTGCAGAGATATTCTAGTTGGGACATTGTTGACTCTATAGACTTCCAGGTTGCTAGTGGTTAGTTGCGGATAAATACATTTAGTGTAGAGGAGGTTAGGTGTCTGTTCATTATTGTCATGAAATTTCACACTTTACATCTAATGGGAAGCACATTAGTTTCTCTTTGATGTAATATGTAGATATCTTAGTTCAGAGACCCCGATTGATTAGGTGGTAGGAGATATTTTTGCGATAGTTTAGTTTTGCATTGGATCAACATCGCTCTATTTTTTATGGGAGGTTATTCTTCCCATTTGCGTCAGAGCTATTTACTTTATTTTTTGAGAGGTTTCATGTCAATCAACCTAAAATACCCCTCTTACCTCCTAGGCCTAGAATGATGCATGTATGTGCATGTGGGGGTAGTTGTTTCCCAGGAGAGGCCAAACAGAGTGGTTGTGTACTCCAGTTGGTAGAGAGATTTGTAATTTATTGGCTGGAGAGGACAATCCCATCCTCGATGTTATATACTACCCATACATGGGAATGGATTGGAGATGATGTCCAAACATCCTATTTACTCCAAACGAGCCATAAGATGATAGAGGTAATATTATCGTTATGTTTTGATAAATATAGTTGCATATTATTTTTGTCTTATTTAATGCAAATGTAATTTATTGTAATATTTTGTTTGAATTATCTAATTATTATTGTTTATTGTTTTGCATATATTGACACATATGTTGGGGACAAGCCTCCCCAATAGGATGAGGAATCCCAACAACCTCTAGTACAGATACTCAACATGCCACACAGGATAGATTGGAGAGTCCAAAATGAGGTGGAAGATCGCATATGTGGTCTGATTGCTAGCGGGGAGTGGTACTTGTACATGTTCGAGATATCTTATGGGTCCTAGAGATGTCTGAAATATGGGATACCCTTCCTTGTGACACAACGTCACTAATTATTACAATGTTGGTGCATCCAATCCCTATGTTTAGTGCATCCAACTCTTCTCCAAGTGGTTAACGACAAGACACACCATATTTCTCTGTGATTTGGTCAACCACCCAAATGTTGGGATAGATCTTTGGCATATTTTCTTTTAAATTATCAGGATAATGCATGATTTTTCCATTCAACCATCTGAATGTTTTCATGTCACTGCCCCATTTCCTTCTTTTCTCTTCATACAACGTGACCCATGTTTGTGTGGCCTCTGTGTTGTAAAGAGCGAATTTATCGATGACATTGATTTCTTAATTCTTTGATGCATACAAAAATTCAAAACGAATAGTATGAGATCAAATATATATTATCAACTTCATTGTAAATAGTTGATCTGTACAAATTTGAAAAAAAGATAAGTGACTTATTCTTTATCATGCACCTAGTCACTTGGTCATCCCAAATCACTTCCCTTAGTGTGTCTTCAATTTGCTTGATGTACTCATTGGCATAATAGAGTGACTCATATACTATGTACCCCTCTTCCATAGATCCCTCTAGTTTTTCCTTTGTCGAACAAACCCCTTTAATTTTTTTATGTACCTCTCTAAGAAGAACATCCAACAATATGAGAGTACCCCAACTAATTCAACCTTATCATGTAGGTGAATTAGAATATGGACTTGCAAGTCCATCAAACTCATGGGAAGTTCCTTATCAAACATACAAACAATATCAACCATCTCTCGATGCCATTGTGTAATGCTAGCCATATGAATCTCCTTTTATATGATCCAATGTACAATTGTAAATGATTTCTATATGGCATGTCACAGGTGCTAGGGGAAGTCATGGTTCATAGAACCACACACGCGAAAATGATAATGATACTACAAAATAGACACACACATAGTTAATTTCCATAAAACTGTGAGTGCATAGTATGTTTTAACCTACACTATAGAAAAAGAATAGTGTATTCAATATATATACCCTTATAAGGTTTAGATGGTCATGTGATTTCAACCTTGAAAAATGTTCTTGTACAATGAAGCAATGTCGTAGAGTTGACCCATATAAAGAAAGTGTCTTCACACCCAATATAACATGAATCAAACAATATAGGTTCCCCATTTGAATCAAACAATTATGCCATTTCCTTCTCCTTCTTTGTGTGATTTTCCCTAATCCAATATGTCGATATGATTATTTTAGGTCTTCGGGTTCTCTTTGGTTTACCATTGAAAGTATATGCAACTCTTATAGAAGGGTGGTATTTTGGGAGGAATACCCTTGAGCAGTAATACATCGGCTTTGGTAGGTGGTTGGACCACCTAGACTTTATAGAAGGTCCACAACATTTATATCCATGATACCCTTTTGTTACAATACCTACGATGTTATTGTATACATGGCTCACTAGTGTTAAAAAGATAGTTGCACCAAATTAAGTATGCAAAATAACATTACAAATATAAACAAATCAATCAACATGCTTACTAGAGAAAATTCCTAGTCCTAGATAATCGAGCATGGTGTACACACATATGCCATACAACCTAAAAGATCTCTCCATTGGGATGAGTCTTGATACAACATATACATGTATCCCTTCCCATAATTGATTAAATTCATTGATGAATGGTTGTATGTAGACATCCATTCTCTTCACTTGTCTTCTACCTGAGACTATAAGAGTCATCATAAGATGTTCATTCTCCATGGACAACCATAGGGGGATATTGTTATTGATCACTACCACCGACCAAACATAATAGTTGGTGTTTTGGAGGGAATGCAAGTTAACTCCATCCGTTGATATTCTCTATCGTATTATACGTACTTCATACTTGAATTTATCGGTCCATGTATCCTCTATTGTGACATCCCACTCTACTAAGCATACTATTATTGACTTATTCCTTGAGGAAACTTGCTTGTAAGTGATCTGGGTATGGAAAACTGTGATTTTATTCAAATTATGGGTTATGTATGATGATGTTGAGGTGTTATAGTTGCTTGATTATATTGATGTATATATATGTGTTGACATGTTCTTTTGACAAGTCATCCTGAGTGTTCATGACACATGACATGTTATGGTTTCCGATGGCATCAAAGGGATTCCTTGGACTCTATATTGAGTCAGGGAGTGGATTGTATTGTTTGAGTATTTCATTATTATGCACATATGATGTATGATGGATTTTAGTATGATTTATATAAATTGATGTTTGACACTATTTTTGTTAGTGGATGTAGGCTTGATGATGCTTACTAATCTAAATCACATAAGGAGTAAATGGGCCTTGCAAAAAAAAACAGATATTGAGGGAGAGGGGTGGTAGCATCCCTCTCACAGCCTACTAGCATTCCCACGATGATTACCTAGTTTGAGCATTACACGATGTCGTGAGGGAAGACTGAGATAGTCACTCACGCAGATTTCCAAGGGGCGCACGATAAGGCACAATCCTTATTCCTTAGAATCCCTTAGTATCTCACAATGTCGAACGAATGGAGTTTTGGATCCAATGGGTTGTACAAACTTCCAAAACAAGTCAACACAAGTGGCACCCTTGGAGCACAAGATGAATATTGAAGGGCAAGTCACACAATTGAAACCCAAGTCAATAAACATAGGTGTCCTAGAAAACACTGGAATGATTAGACCTTGTTGGATTAAAATAATTAATTAAACAATAGAGTATTAATTATTAAAGCCAACCATAAATTTTGAATAAAGGGACTACTTGAATTATGACATGAGTAAAGATTTGAAGGAAATCAAATGTTAGGAAATAGTAAGTAAAGACCTAAAGAATTGATAAAATACATAAGGGTGTATGAAATTATTAAAAGGAAATCCTTATTTAGAAATAATTACAAATTGAGAGAATGGGTTGTGCATAGAATCGAATTTGAGTCAACCAACCCTAGCCTAACTAAGAAGACTCCTAATCCAACCATAACTAAAACCTAGTTAGGAGACAACCATTAATTAAGGGGATTTGGGGAACTAAGAGAAAACTAAGAGGAAAATTAGGAACACATAGGGAAATGTGAGGAAAAGTGGCTTTTAAATAAAAAATAAAAAGAAATTACTTCTGCAACCTGGGGAGAATGTGACACCTGTAGTGGGTGAATAATCCTTAAACACAATTATTAAAAATTAATGAATTATGCATGAGGGAAAAAATTCCACAAGGAGAATGCTATAAAACAAATGACCTAAATGGGAAGGAGATCATACTTTTAGGGGATACATTGTTATGCTGCCGAATTTTGGATTGACTATGTTTTACTTGTGAGAGTTGGGATTCTAGGTTTTTGAAAAGAGTGGAAGCTCTTCCTTGCGAGGCAAGCCTGGAAGCTATTGTGTTTTGTTTTTTGTGTGCTTGGCCCCTTTTTGGATCAGGGGGTTAAGGGGGAAGAGGAGTACCCCTAGCATTGGCTGGGAGGTACCGATGAAGTCTCTGTGATTAGCAAGAAAATGAAAGAAAGGAGCGCAAGACTTGACGACTATCTTCATTACACAACATTAATTGGTCTTGGTATTTTTATATTCTGCATTCATTTATGTTATGAGTGTATTTGTATAATAGATTGATTGAGTCACTATAGAATCATTGGAGGGTCTAAATGCCAAAGGCTACAACTTATGTCAATGGATAATAGTTATAGTGTTTGTATTCTTTTAAATTCACCGAAATCTTAGTTGTTCCCACAAAATAAGTTTGAGTGACTTGATCTTCATAGTACATCTTATTTTATATTGATGCATGATATATGTTCTAAAATTTGTAGGTTACCCATTATGAAGTTGCATGATCAGATTTTAGTTAAAATTATTTAAGGAAATTGTTGGTGTATTTATCACTAGTAAACTATGGGATTAAGTCCAATTTCGTATTCCTGAGTTCTTTATTGAAAATTAGTCGAATCCTAAATTAATCAATTATGTGGAACCTATGTTGGTTTATACTCTCAATGTGAATTTTGTATTGTGGAATCTCTGTGGAATTTTTTTCTTTCAATTTCATTGAATATGGACCTCTGATGCTTTTGTTCAAATCCAAAATTATATGTGGATCTTCTGTCGAATCGAGATAAACCACAAATTTAATAATAACTTGGAGTACCTGTGTATTTTGGTTAAAGTCTTTGGAATTGATTTTAACTCGTTGTGCGTTATCCCTTTTCCTAACCAAAGTTATGCATGTGACTAAGAGCTAGAACCTAATGCTAGTCAAATGGGCACTATTCGGGGCTCCGAAACTCTGGTGCTCCGAAGGTTTCCTAAACTCAACACTCCTTTTATCCCGAATTTATAACTGGTCGAATTCAATATTAAACCGAGATGACCAATAGATGTAGGTTACCCTACCCTACCACCTTCCTTCATTAACTTTTAAACAACTTAATATAACAGTCCGTGTTGTTCACTAGATCTACGGATCTCCTTGAATCTGGAAGTTCGGAAGTTTGAGGTCTTTGTAATCCTTTACTTTACCTCTTAACTTAGATAGAGATACGAATCTGATTTAACTCAGAGATCAATGATCCCTTTACCTTTCTCTGATCTATGAATAGAAGTAACTTCAAAGCTACGACACTTCGGGAGAACTATGTTTCTTTGGATTCCATTCTCTCGGAGTGATAACCTTCTGAAGTGACGTGGAAGCCACGTTGTCATAATCGATGCTGTGTCACAACAATGAGAGTGATATATGTCACCTAAATTAGCGCATATGATGTAACCAAAGTACCCAAAATGAGTGCCACGTGTAATCTGAAATCAGTTGACATGTGGCATTGACAATTCAGTTGAGATAGAGTTTATGAGAATGGGGTTCTGACACTTCAGCGCTTCAGGCTCCAGGCTTTGGAAGTTCTAGCTGTTGCAACTCTCGTTTCCTTCGAATTCACGAAGGTCGAACCCCTAGATTTGACGATCCTGGATTTACTAAAAACAACGGTCAGGATTAACTTCAAGACTCTAGGAGTTCAAAACCTTTCACACCTTCATAACCTTCAACCACCACCTCCCTAATGGTTGAAGTTCTGAATAATTATATTTATAGACACATGTACCCACCATTGGAAAACAAGGATTTACTCTAGAATTCGGGACTCTGGGAGTTCCTTCACCTTAAAACTATTGACCCTAGTTGTGTTGGAGAAGTGGATTATCAAACCATTGAAGAACGTAGGCTCGTAGATCCAACGAACCATGATCGTTCATCAGATCTACGACTATTATTCACTCTGAGACTACTGATCTTTGGGGTTTTCAACTCTTATCTGCTGTGGATTTAAACTCGTTGAATCACTGAATTCTTACAGATCCAACATATAGAATTCACCATTGATCTACGGTGTAGATCCACCTCGTGATTTAGGCTTCATAGCACAATCAAATATCCCAAAGGGTCTTTTCCCTCCCTTTGTATGATCGAGAGCTATGACCTCGTCTCAACTCCTTGAGTGCTAATTGACGATCTAATTTGACGGTCACAATTAAATCGATCTTGAAGATCGATGACTAGGAAGGATTGCGAAACCTCGACTAGCATGATGTTTAAATCCTTTCCCGATTTCCCTAATAGAAACTGCTCATTGATAGTGGGATTGATGCCAACCGTTGATCTATTTGTAGGTGACAATCAACAACTTGAGTGGATTTCAGAACTGAAACTTGCGTGATCAGTAAATCAACCCCTTGAACCCACAATGGCTTCCCATTGTTGATATACCCTTATTGAGATCCAATGGCCATGACTTAATCAGATGTTGATACAACGACCCTCTTCTGCAACTCCCAGATATGACGACTACTGTATCTTTCTCCAGGTTCAATGGTCTTTGAATCCTCCTTTGAACCCTGCAAACCCTATCCCTCTGGAGCTTTGCCTTGAAAGGAACTCCAACGCTCAATAGCGCATCCCTCCTGAGATTTGGATTCTAATTTTTGAGTGCGTACTTGCGCCTTCCCCATGTATGTTCGCACTGTCTCTCTTGAGCTTTTACTTCCAAAAGTTTTGACCTATTCCCGAATTGAGAGGGTCTTTGTGCACTGCGGGTTCTATATCTTCTGAACCTTGGGCCTTCAAGGATCCATATACACACTTATGGAATTGACTCTCGTGGTGTTGCACTGTGTTACTAGAAGAGAAGCTTCAGGATTCTTACAGAACTTTTAACTCATTCTTAGATCATACCTTCTTTCACTTATAGGTTTATTTTCTTCACAATATCAACTAATTCATAAAAGTATAGAGAAGGCTTATAGATTCTACCTTGTGCTGCTAGATTTTCTCCAATGTTATTTTACTCTTTTAACTTGTGGTATAGATTAGATACCTAACTACTTGGTTGCATGTTGTAGGGTGGTCACATCTATTCCAGGTAAACATAAGTAATTTAAAACTGTCATAATGATATATTGTCGATTTAAGGGACTTTGTTTTACTTTAAGGTTATTTCCTTGATTTGACTGAAATTACTTCCCGTCCTTTAATGAGTGAGGTGATGAATTATTGAATAGTATGTAATGAGCTTATGATGAAATGATATGTTGCCAGATTTTCCATGGTTGAAGAAAGGTGGTTAAAAACGTTGGAATTTATTGAATTTTGAAATGAATTGAAATATGGGAATTAGATACTTCCTTGTTCCTCAGAACAATTGCCAGAGTTGAGACCTTAAATGGTCAAGATCAGTCAGACAAATCCTATACTCGAGCATTGATTATGTGTCTTGGAATTCGTAACCTTGCAGGAGAGGTTGGGTGGTAGTTTTGTATGTTATCTTATGTGAAGTGATAGATCCTTCATGCTTTAAGTAGTATCTAAATCTAGTTGTGTAATGGAATGCAAGAAATAGAATGTGTATTACTGATGTATGTTACTAATGTCTCTCTTGTTCTAATGATTGTTTATTAATGGTTCAATTTTTTTTTCCTCATATTGTTTCTCAAGTACTTATATGACGTAACATAGGGGCTGTTACATATGGTATCAGAGTGAGATTAGAACACCTAGGCCTAATGGTGATCACCATAGAAATATAAATTAGTTGTTGAAAAACTAACACGAAAATTGTTTATTGTTACAAACATACGGTTTTCAAAGAAAAACATTGTAACCATGTTCGCATAGAATACCGAATAAGATAGATCTAAAGGAAACAATACTCAACAACCCCATATAAGTTGATAATGTCCCAGTGAAGGTAGTTCAACAACACATGTTTTGAAAAAAAATAAAATTCTACGAAGGATTCAAGCAATGAACTGAAAAAGAAAACTTTTCTGCTAACGATACACACCTAAATGAAAATCGTGTATCTACAGTAAATAAAAGAAACACATGGACCACTTATATGGAGAGTTTAAGAAAATTAAACCTTCAACTTTTGATGGATAGTCTAGAACGGGCGAATAGGTGGAAGCCTGGTTACTTGACTTAAAGAAAAATTTCCAGATTTGTAATTACTCTAGCAATATGAAAGTGAGGATGACCATCTATACCCTGAAGGGTAAAGCTATTATATGGTGGCAAGATTTAAAATTTAGCCACATGTTTAAAGGAAAACAAAATGGAACGAACAATACAAACAACGGTTTGGAAATCCAAAGGCATGGAGAGAAAATAAGAAAGATAAGATAAACCAGAGAATGGAAGGATTCAAGCAATCACCATTTCACAATATGTCCAAAGGTTATTAAGAAAATAGTTTTCCAAATAATTCAACACAAATTCCAAGTGGAAACAACTAAGTTAATCTGGGATTTAAGAAGGAAGCTAATCATCCTAGAGAATCGTTAAAATGTTGGGGATGTGGTGAACCACATTTGTTGAGAAATTGTCCATACAAAAACTTTGCTAATAGTACAATTCTGAATATACAAGAGGATTCAATAGTTGGGGACATTGGAGAGAGTACTCATAAAATCAATGCTGCTCTAGATGGAAGGAAAGTAGATCATCAATATACCATTGTGGAAATTGAAGGTAAGATTCACGACATAAAGGTTCTGTTTTAATTGATCTAGGATAACGTTTGAGTTATATTACTCCATCATTGGTAGACTCTTGCAAGATAGAAGAAGTAAAACATTTAAAATATTGGTTGGTACAATTAACAATAGGTACTAAACGAAAAGTAACTGAGTTCATTTCAGACTGTACATTTGAAATAAGTAGTCATGATACTAAGGTAAATTTAAATGTATTACCTTTAGGATCATATGAAATACTTATAGGTATGAATTGGATAAAGAAGCATAAAGTTATACTGAACTATTATGAAAGATATTTTACCTACAAGGATGAAAGTGGAGTAACAAGGTCAATACAAGGAATTAGTGAATATGTCTCTATAAGACAATTATAAATATTACAATTAAAGAAATGCATTAATAAAGGCTGCAATATTTATGCTATTCAAGTGACAAATTTTCTAAATGGAGAAATCAAATCAAAGTTAGAATATTTTTCTATCCTTCAAGGATTTCAGGATGTATTTGCATCAGAAATACCCGAATTACCTCCACCAAGAGAGATAGACTTATCTCTTGATTTATTACCTAGATCTGAATTGATATCAAAGGCACCATACATAATGAGTATCCCTGAGTTGACTGAGTTAAAAATCCAGCTACATGAATTATTGGATAAAGGATACCTTAGTCCAAGTGTTTCTCCACGGGGAGCACCGGTATTATTTTCCAAAAAGAAGGATGGAACTCTTTCATTGGGTATCAATTATCATCAATTAAATAAAATGATGATTGAAAACAAATATCCCCAACCTAGGATAAATGATCTATTTGATTAGGTTGGAGAACACATTATCAATAAGACCAATTTAGAACACATTATCAGTGAGACCACTTTAGAACACATTATGGACACTACGAGTTTGTAGTAATTCCTTTAGGACTTACAAATGCACCGATGACCTTTATGTGCCAAATGAATAATATTTTCCGCCATTACTTAGATAAATTCATTTTGATATTCATTGATGACATAATGATTTATTCTCGGATGAAGGAAGAGCATGATGAACACTTGAGGTTGGTCCTGTAGTGCCTAAGAGAAAATAAATTGTACACGAAGCTATCAAAATTCTCTCTTTACCAATCTAAGATTCACTACTTGGGACATATCATATTTGGTAAAGGTATCGTTGTGGATCTAGCGAAAGTGGAGGCTATTATTGAATGGCTAGCACCAACACACATGCACGAAGTACGAAATTTTATGGGTTTAACAGGATAATATCGATGATTTGTCGAAGGATTTTTGAAGATAGAAAAACAGATCACGAAATTGCTGAAGAAGAACAAGAAGTTCTTGTGGACTGAGAAATGCATGGAAGCATATCAAGGGCTCAAAGAGTTGCTGATGACAACATCGATACTAAAATTCCCCGATACGGACAATGTTGGAAGATTGGTTGTTGTCATTGATGTCAACCCTAGTCATGGGTTTTGGACCACAAGATTGATGAAGTTATTTGGACATGAAGGAAAATGCACATGTAGATACAACACCCATGGATGGATAGTATACATCATTCTCTTATGGATGGATAGTATACATCATTCTCTTCCGGTGGTATGTGGCACGCCACGCGGATCCTCATGGTTGAGGAGAAATGAATTTTTGAAGATGACAGCACTGTACATGTAGGCCCTCAAGACAATTAAAGAATTATAAAATAAGAAAAAGTGTCGTCGCCCCTAATGTTAAAGGAAGTGACATGAATATATAAATAAAACATCAAATATACATTCATCTGATACAAGCCCACTTCAGAGAGAAGAAGAAGTAAAGAAGGCCGGATTTCAAGGGAGGATGAAGTCTCTTTGTGATGTGTTCTGGTTGCATGTTATTTTCAGGTCATCTTACCATTTTGCCATAATTTTTTTTGTATAGAACGATTCAGATGGTGAAATCGCTATGGTAGTGATAATACATATCAAGGTACCCTCTGGTAAAAATTTCAGCTCTTGATTCGCTATACTATGGAGATATACTGCGGAATATAGGGTTTAGACCAAATTCCTAAACTAAATAAAAACAGGTATGTTCCGGGTAAAAACAGTCATAATCGTTTCATACAGACTCAAAATGTAGTGTGGACCCACTTCCATTGGAAAGAGTACGACTTTGCTCTCTTGTGTGCGAGTTTCAGAATCAGATGTTAAATATTGAGCTGGGTATGTTGTACAAGTTGGGTCCTTTGAACAGACCAGAATTGAATAAAGTTTTATTATCTCTCATATATCTCTTGGGTGGAAGGAAGGGCAAGGATAGAGAGTTCAGATATCTCTCATATTGAGGATTGTATCTTCCTCTTGAGGTTTATCCTCCCTTTACATTTGAAGCCAGCTACCTTTGGAAGTCATTACCTCTCTTGAACAAAAACTATTGATTATTTCTCATATATATCAGGTAATGGTGTATTGTGGTGTATTGTGTAACTCTATAATATTGTTCATTTCTCATTGGATATAATTGAATGGTTTAAGTATAAGTTGGAAAAGTTTTTTTAAAATTGTACTTGATAATCGTATCTACCCCCTCTTAGTATCAACAATTGGTAATGAAAGGTGTTGCCTTCTCGTAATCAGCTTTAACCACCGGAAGGGAAAATCCTCGAAGTAAATGGATGACCATGAGCATTACTTCAAAATGTGGGATTCAAAAATTTGATGGAAGAAATTATGCATACTGGAGTGATAGAGTGAAGACTTACCAAACGGCTTTGGGAGTAGACATTCGGTACTGCCAGGAAATGGCTATAATCCCAATGTTCCAACCCATCCAAATGAGAAGAAACTTATGAGTTGTAATTCAAAAGATAGACATGCTATTCTAGCATCATTGACACCAAACATTGTTGGCAAAGTGATGGGATGTAAGACTGCTAAATAGGTATGGGACAAATTCAAGAATATCTATGAAGGTGATCCAAAGTTAAGAAGGTCAAGCTTCAAAGACACAGATCCCGAGTTCTGATGAATCGCTATTGTACAAAAGTGTTGAGATTCACTCTCTCTAGCATGATGCTAAGGTTCCCATTGAAGAAACTAGGGACTTGGACCTCAAAATGACAAATGGATGAATTACATGGGATTCTCTTATGGCATATGAAATGAGAACACAAAATATGTAAAGTGACCAACAAACAATGAAGCATCCTTAAATCCATAAAGAAGAATAAAGATTCCAGGATAATGACCTTGATGAAGAAATAGCAAATTTCCTAAGAAGGTTCCTAAAGGAAGCGGAAGATACAAAGGTAAGTCTCCCTAAAATTCTTTAACTATGGTAGAATAAGACATATTGTTGAAAACTACTATTAAAAAAGGAAGTCTCAACAATAAAAAGAGCTTCAATCTAAGGATGATGACATCTCCTACGAGAGTGATGAAGAAGATAATGGAGGAGAAGTCCTCCTTATAACCCAAGAAAACCAGACATGATCACAAGAATTTAAAGAAGAAGAAATCATTTGTGAAGAAGATTCATGAAGAAACCAACCCTTTGATTCCTTTAGATACAAAGACAATGCGTAGAGTGAACAAGAAGATGAGAATCTTGAAAAAGCTGGTACTGTTGAAACTAAAATAGCAAGCTTAGAAACACAAACATAATACTAAAAAGGTGAATTGAGTAGGGCCAGGAAGAAAGAGAATTACAAACTTCAAAAAGACCATTAATAGCTTGAAGGAACAATTAGAAGATTATGAGAAATTGAAAGCGTAATTGGATCACACAAAGAGGAGCCACTATTGACAACAAAAAGGTTGAAGAAGTTTGAAAAGCACCTAAAAAATTAGATGAGATCCTTAGTAGTCAAAGATCTCCAAAATCCATAAGATGATCAGGGATACAATGACAGCTTGAAGACAACAAAACAATAGAAGTTGAAATGATGAAACCAACATCTTAACGAGTTTGAAACGTTAAAAGATAGAAGACTAGAATTCAAATGGAATGAGACATCAAGAAGATCCTTCCCCATCAAAGGAAAGTAACCATTATGAAGGAAACTACAGAAGAATAGATTGCGAAACCCGCATGGACCACACCACAAAGAAGATCACTTCACGCTCGTGTATCAAAAATTTTTCTTGGACATTGTTATACAATTGATTGCCTTGTGTAAATTTTGGACACAAAAAAATCAATTGTAGAATCAATGAAAGGAATAATCCATGTACTACATGAATGGTGAAAATAGCAGATATGAGCCCTCAGACCTTCAACGTAATTATAATCCATTTGACCCATTAATGGATCAAAATATTGTATGTTACAAGGCAATAATCTTGATCACAAAGAACGAGATTGCAAAAAGATGAAGGAAGATAATCATATGCCAAATGCTTGCATACCAACTACAACATGGAAAAGGGAAAGAAATTCCACAATGAAAATTTCAGCATTAGTCGCTAATGAATGCAAAGAAGAAGATGAAATGGGCCAAGGATGTTAAGCTCATCTCATATGACCTGAGATCAAAGCAAATTTATTCTACCTTGAAGAAAAGGTGGAAATGTTGCATCTGGAGATGACTCCATCTACCAAAATACTTGAAAAGGAATTGTAAAGCTTGAAAGTGAAAATGTAAAAGATGGAAAAGTCCCATTGGTTGAAGATCTGAAGAATAACCTCCTCAGTGTAAGTCAAATGCGTGACCAAGGATACACTCTTACGCTTGATTCCCGAAAATGCAAAATCACAGAAAATAACTCAGAAAGATTGGTTGCAACCACAAAAAGAAGACCAACAAACATATACATCCTGTATTTGAACAAGAGAGAGAAGACAAAAATCCACACAAAAGGATTCTAAGGAAGAAAACGTCCCAAAGACCAAAAAATAAGATGAAGTAATATTGAGTGCCACATGTTTAGGGGAGCAAACTCAAAGAAGAAGGTTACCTTTTCCATTAAACTTAGGGGGAAAGGCCATACCCTTTCCATTGATGTCAAAGGCTGAGAGAAATTGGGATCATGATGATAGGAGATGAGTGCTGCCATCAATGACAAAGGGGAGGATTGTTGAAGATTGTTGTCATTGATGTCAACCCTAGCCTAAGTGGTTTTGGACCACAATATTGATGAAGTTATTGGACATGAAGAAAAATGAACATGATACAAATAATCCATGGATGGATAGTATACATCATGCTCTTTCCAGTGGTAACAATGGATCCTCATGGTTGAGGAAATGAATTTTTGAAGATGACAAAGTGAATGTACATGTAGGCCCCGACAATTAAAGCAAAGAATTATAAAATAAGAAAGTCGTCGACCCTAATGTTAAAAGGAAGCGACATAAATGGTATAAATAAACATCAATATACATTCATTTGATACAATCTGAACTTCAGAGAGAAGAAGAAGTAAAAGAAGGCCGGATTTCAAGGAGGATGAAGTCTTTGGTGATGTGTTCTAAGGTATGTTTATTTTCGTGTCATCTTACCATTTTGCCATAACTTTTTATAGAACGATTCAGATGGTGAAATCTCTAAGTAGTATACATATGGTCAAGGTACCGCTATAAAAATTTCAGCTCTTTATTCGCTATAATTATGGAGATATACTCTGTGGAATATAGGGTTTGTGACCAGTCCTGAAATCCAGTCAAAAAACAGGTGTTCCGGTAAAAACAGTCATAAATTTTCATACAGACCCAAATGTAGTGGGACCACTTCCATTGGAAATAGTACTTGACCGTAGTTTCTTGTGTGCGAGTTTCAGAAATCAGATGTTAAATATTGAGCGCGGGCATGCTGTGGCCAAGTCGGGTCTTCTGAACAGACCAGAATTGAATAAAGCTCTTATTATCTCATATTCCTAGTGGAAGGAAGGGGCAAGGATAGAGAGTTCGATATCTCTTTATATTGAGGATTATATCTTCCTCTTTGGAGGTTTATCCTCCCTTTACATTTTGGAAGCTGTAGCTACCTTTGGAAGTCATTACTTCCCTTGAACAAAAACTATTGATTATTTCTCATATATATTGTGCATGGTGTATTGTGGTGTATTGGTGTAACTCTTATAATATTGTTCATTTCTCATTGGATATAATTGAATTGTTTAAGTATAAGTTGGAAAAGTTTTTTTTAAAATTGTACTTGATACTGATTCACCCCCCTCTCAGTATCAACAGACAAAGAGTTCTTGGTATGCACAAACACATCCAAGGAAGGGTTAGGCAGTGTTTTGATGGGAGACGGTTGAGTGATCGCTTACATTTGAAGGAAATTGAGAAAGCATGAAGAGAAATACAAAACACATGACTTGGAGTTATTATCTATTGTTTATGCCTTGAGAGTATGGAGACATTATTTAATTGGACAAAAAATTGAATTAAAGACAATCACTGTGGATTGTAGCATATTTTTACATAGAGTGACCAAAACGCGCAAAAAGGGTGTTGGTCAGAATTATTTAGCGAATACGATTTTGAAATTACTTATGTTAAAGGAACTGTGAACCAAGTGGCAGATGCGTTGAGTAGGAGGCCACACATATTTTCGTATTACCTCTTAAGAAGAATCTTAGAGAAAATATTCCAACTCTACAAATGAATGATGACTGGTATAAAGAAGTTAAGAATAATATTGGACGAGATACCATGATGGTACCAAAGTATGAAGGTTATTCACTAGACGATGATGAATTGTTGAGATTTAATGGAAGAATTTATGTACTGCCTAACAACGAACTAAGAAGTTTGATATTAAGTGAAGCACATCGAGCAATATACATGGCTCATCCAGGATTCACGAAGATGAAGGTAGATCTTAAGCCTTTGTTCTTATGGAAGGGAATGAAAGAAAACATAGTTAGGTACATGGCGAGATGTCTAGAATGTCAGCAAGTGAAGGATACACATAGACAACCAATAGGATTTTTATAGCCACACGCTATTCCTGAATCAAAATGGGAAGTCATTTCGGGGGACTTTATTGTTGGATTTCCACTAACGACAAGAAGACACGATTCAATTTTTGTGGTTGTTGACACTCTGACGAAGAGTGCACACTTTATTTCAGTGTGTACGACGTATCCGACACCTGACATAGCTAGAGTATTTGTTAGGGAGATTGTGAGATTACATAGGGTGCCAAAAGAATCATATCCGATCAAGGATCAATGTTTACAGGACGATTTTGGACCAGTTTCCAAGAGTCTTTGGGATCACAACTAAACTTTAGCACAACTTATCACCCAGAGATAGATGGGAAAACAGAAAGGACAAACCATATTTTGGAGGGTATGTTGCGTATGTATGTAATGGAACAACATAAATGTTGGGAAGAATTCTTACCACTACTAGAGTTTGCATACAACAACAACTATCAAAGTACCATTTATATGGCACCATTTGAGTTTCTTTACAGGAAACCGTGTAGGACGTCACTGAGTTGGGATCGACTTGAGGGTAGGGTCTAGAAGTGATTCAATAAATGGAAGAACAAATTCAATCGATAAGACAAAGGATTAAAGAAGTGCAAAGATTGGTAGAAGAGTTATGCTGATGTGCATCACATTGATCACAATTATGAAATTGGCGACAAAGTTTTCATGCAGGTGAAACCGCAAAAGGGATTGATAAAGATGTGGAAAGGAAAGTACCAGTGGCTTATCTATTAGCCTTGCCTAATTCTTTGAGGCGTATTCACGATGTATTTAACGTATCTATTTTACGACATTATGTTAGTGATCCTTATCTTGATATTGATATGAGTTTCCTTACAGTTGTTTGATGAGGGTGCTCTCATAGTAGAGCTAATCCACATTATGGACCATCGCATTCGACAAATATGATGTTGAATCATCGATCAGGTCAAGGTCTAGTAGGAAAATTATAGTCCACACTTGTCTACCTGGGAGGATGCATATGAGATGCGTCAACAATTTCCTTACTTGTTTGATAGATTAGACATATAGATCTATATCATATACATTTATTTACTTGCTTTACATATACTGCACAAACTTCAGGACAAAGTTTAAAACAAGAGGGGGTGTATGTAACATCCCGCTCTACTGAGCATACTATTATTGACTTAAGCCTTGAGGACACTTGCTTGCAAGTGATCCAGGTATGGAACAATGTGATTTCATTCAGATTATGGGTTGCGTATGATGATGTTGAGGTGTTATAATTGCTTGATTATATTGATGTATATATATGTGTTGACATGTTATTTTGACAAGTTGTCCTGAGTGTGCAAGACACGTGATAGGTTATGGATTCTTGTGGAATCAAAGGGATTCCTTGGACTCTGGATTGAGTTAGGTAATGGATTGTATTGTTTGAGTATTTCATTATTATGCACATATGATGTATGATGGATTTTAGTATGATTTATATATATGGATGTTTGACACTGTTTTTATCAGTGGATGTAGGCTTGACGATGCTTGCTAATCAGAATCACATAAGGAGTAAAGGGGCCTTGCACATAAAACCAGATATTGAGGGAGAGGGGTGGCAACATCCCTATCATAGCCTACTAACACTCTCGTCGTGGAAAAAACCGTAGGTTAACGATTACCCAATTTGGGTGGTCCACGATGCATTGAGGGAAGACTGAGACAATTGCTCATGTAGATTTCTAAGGGGTGCACAATAAGGCAAAATCCTTATTCCTTAGAATCCCTTAGTCTCTCACAAGGTTGAATGAAAGGAGTTTTGACTCCAATGGGTTGGACAAACTTCCAAAAAAAGTCAACGCGAGTGGCACCCTTGGAGCACGAGATGCATCTTGAAGTGCATGCTGCACAATTGAAACCTGAGTCAATAAACATAGGTGGCCTAGAAAACACTGGAATAATTAAACCTTGTTGGATTACAAAAATTAATTAAACAATAGAGTATTAACTATTAAAGTCAACCCTAAATTTTAAATAAAGGGATTGATTGAATTGTGACATAAGTAAAGATTTGAAGGAAATCAAATGTTAGGAAATAGTAAGTAAAGACCTAAAGAATTGATAAAATACACAAGGGTGCATGAAATTATTAAAAATAAATCCTTATTTACAAACAATTACAACTTGAGAGAATGGGTTGTGCATAGAATAGAATTTGAGTCAACTAACCCTAGCCTAACTAAGAAGACTCCTGTAGTGGAATCTCTGTGGAATTTGTTTCTTTCAATTTCATTGAATATGGACCTCTGGTGTTTTTGTTCAAATCCAAAATTATATGTGGATCTTTGTCGAATCAAAATAAACCCCAAATTTAATAATAACTTGGAGTACCTGTGTATTTTGGTTAAAGTCTCTAGAATTGATTTTAACTCATTGTACGTTAGCCCTTTTTCGAACCAAATTTTTGCATGTGACCAAGAGCTAGAACCTAGTGCTAGTCAAAAGGGAGTTATTCAAGGCTCCAGAACGCCGATGCTCCAGAGGTTTCTTGAACTCAACACTCCTTTTCTCCTGAATTTCTAATAAGATAAATTCAGTCTTAAACTGAGCTGAGAGACAGTTGTAGGTTACCCTACCCTACCACCTTCCTTTGTTAACTTTTAAACAACTTAATCTAATGGTCTATTTTTTTCGCTAGATCTACAGATCTCGTCGACTCCGAAAGTTTGGAACTTCAGGGTCTTTGTAATCCTTTACTTTACCTCTGAAATTAGCCAGAGATCCGAATCCAATTTAACTTAGATATCAATGGTCCCTTTACCTTGTTCTGATCTATGATTAGAAGTAACTTCAGAGGTCCGACACTTCAGAGAACTTTGTTTCTCTGGATTCCATTCTCCCAGAGTGACAAAGTTTCAGAGTGACGTGGCAGCTACGTTGTCACAATCGATGATGTGTCACAACAATGAGAATGACACATGTCACCTGGATTAGTGTAGATTACGTAACCAAAGTACCCAAAATGAGTGCCACATGTCATCTGAAATTAGTTGAAAGGTGGCATTGACACATTAGTTGAGATAAAGTTTACGAGAATGGGGTTTCGACACTTTGACACTTCAGGCTCCGGGCTTCAAAAGTTCTAGCTGTTGCAACTCTCGTTTCCTTCGAATTCATGAAGGTTGAACCCCCAGATATGATGGTCCCGGATTTACCGAAAACAACAGTCAGGATTAACTTTGGGACTCTAGGGGTTCAAAAACTTTTAGACCTTCATAACCTTCAATCACCACCTCCCGAATGGCCGAAGTTTTGAATACTCGAATCTACGGACACGTGTACCCACCGTTGGATGACAAGGATTTACTCCAGAATTCGGGACTCCGGGAGTTCCTTCACCTTAAACCTATTGACCCTAGTTGTGCTGGAGTAGCAAATTACCGAACCGTTGAAGAACGTAGCTCATATATCCAATGACCCATGATTGTTCGTTATATCTATGACTGTCCTTCTTTCCAAGACTTCTAAGCTTCGAGGTTTTTCAACTCTTATCTATTGAGAACTCAAACTCGTCAAATCATTGAATTCTTACAGATCCAATGACTAACATTTTCCACCGACATATGGTATAGATCCACCGTGCGATTCAGGCTTTGTGGCATAGTCAACTAGGTCGAAGGGTCTCTTTCCTCCCTTCGTATGACCGAGAGATATGACATTGGCTTAACGCCTGAAGTGCTAATAGACGGTCTAATTCAATGGCCATGAAGATCGATGGCTAGGAAGGATTGCACAACCTTGACTAACACGATGTTTAAACCCTTTACTAATTTCTGCAATAGAAACTACGCGTTGATAGTGGGATCAATGTGAACCATTGATATATTTGTAGGTGATGATGAACGATCTGTGTGGATTGTAGAAGCAAAAATTGCACGATATTTAACTCAACCCCTTGAACCCGAAATGGATCCCTGTCGTTGAACTACCTTTATTGAGATCCTATGGCTGGGACTTAATCAGATGTTGATGTGACAACCCTCCTCTGCAATTCCCAGATATAATGACTACTGTATGCTTCTCCTGGTTCAATGGTCTTTGACTCCTCCTTTGAACCCTACACACCCTGTCCCTCTGGAGCTTGAAAGGAACTCTAGCACTCAATAGCGCATCCCTCCTGAGCTCTAGATTCTAATTGTCGAGTGCGTACTTTGCGCCTCCCTGTGTATGTTCACACTGTCTCTCTTGAGCTTGTACTTCCAAAATTTTTGACCTCTACCTGACTTGAGAGGGTCTCTGTGCACTTCAGGTGATGTATCTTTTGAACCTTGGGCCTTCAAGGAGCCATCGACGCACTTCTGGAATTGACTCTGGAGGTGTTGCATTGTGTTACTAGAAGAGAAGCTTCAAGCTTCTTACATAAATTTTAACTCATTCTTATATCATACCTTCTTTCGGTTACAGGTTTATTTTCTTCATAGTATGAAATAGTTCATAAAAGTACAGAGCATGCTTATAGTTTCTACCTTGTGCTTAGATATTTTATCCGTTGTTCTTTTCCTCTTTAAAACTTGTGGTATAAATCGAATATCTATCTACTTGGTTGCACGTTGTAGGGTGGTCACACCTGTTCCAGGTAAACACAAGTAATTTGAAACTGTCATAATGATAGATTGTCAATTTAAGGGACTTTGTTTTACTTTAAGGTTATTGCCTTGATTTTACTGAAATTATTTCCTGCCCTTTAATGAGTGAGGTGATGAATTATTGAATAGTATGTAATGATGTTATGATTAAATGATATGTTACCAGATTTTCTGTGGTTGAAGAAAGGTGGTTAAGAACGCTGGAATTTATATTGAATTTTGAAATGAATTGAAATATGGGAATTAGATACTTCCTTGTTCCTCAGAACAATCGTCAGTCTTGAGAGCTTAAATGGTCAAGATCAATCGGACGAATCCAAGACTTGAGCATTGATTATGTGTCTTGGAAGTGCTAACCTTGTAGGATAAGTTGGGTGGTAGTTTTGTATGTCATATTATGTGAAGTGACATATCCTTCATGCTTTAAGTAGTATCTAAATATAGTTGTGTAATGGAATGAAAGGAATATAATGTGTATTACTGATGTATGTTACTAATGTCTCTCTTGTTCTAATGATTGTTTATTAATGGTTCGAAAAAAATAATTCCTCATACTGTTTCTCAAGTACTTATATGACATAACAGAGGGGAGGTTACATCTATATGCTTCATGGCTATTGAATCTACTGGTATTTGCATAATTTTTGGCTCGCTTCTATGTAAGGAATGCCACCCTTGCAACATGACAAATTGTTTGCAATTAAAGAGGCTTTGAATCCTTGGAATTATAGGCATGAGCCTCAATATTGTATGAGGAGGACCATGTGCCTTACACTTGTTTTTTTGATTTTTGGTACATGTCATGCCCACATTCTAGACATATCTCTTTGTTTGCATATTAGTCTTTGTATAGAATGCAATCATTCCGACATGCATGGTATGATATGTACTAATCACCCAACCTTTTTAGATTTTTCTTTGCCTCTTTTCAACTATCGAGAAAGAAAATGCCTTATCTTTGAGTAACCTATAATTAGTGGGTAATAGAAATGTACATTTTCATTAAGCATGCATAAAATCAACCATTTTCAATGTTAATTGTGTGACGAGATTCCTTAAAAAATTAGGGGACTTAATGATTAGTTACCTTAAAAGTGTTGAGAAACATGCGTTTGACATACAATTCATTTCTTTCAAGTTGTACAACAACATTGTTGTCTCTAGTTGGGTGGATCTTGACCCCTATCCAAAGGGAGTGGTGGTGGAAGCATATTTCAGGATTTTGAAGAAGGTATCAACGATATCAACGCCATCCCCTAGTTCGTTTTGTTGGAATGCATGTAACTACATTCCCTCCATGGCTTGGGCACCCCATAAGAAATCATACATACCAACCTCTATATCATTGCCTTTGTCCCCAACATGTGAAGAACTAGTGTTACTATAGAGGTTTTGAATTAGTGACTCAGGACGTAGTAGGAATTGAATAGGTGGTTGATTCAACCATGTTTGGTATGCTTCCTCTCTCAGATATGCTCGTTTAGTATCATTCTCTTAATTTTAAATCGTAGTCGGGTGCAATGGTATGTGGTAGACATGTCACTCATCATCAAAGTCTTGAATGTAAAAATATTGAACATTACATTGATAATATTGGTAACACAAAGCATTTAGTATGTTCAAACATTATACCAAACATTTATTAGAAGCATGGAATTTTTTTCCCAATAATCAAAGTGCAACCAACCACTTTATAAAACAAATTTTGAATTAAGCAATAAATTTACATTAGTTCCATGGAAAATCCAAAAATCCAATTACTCAATCATCTTTTTCTTATGCCTCAAGGGGATGTCTAAATATAGACCCGATGTAGGTCATTTTTAACGAGCGATTGGTGGTCTATGAAAGTTTAGTTTATTAACAACTCATCACCAAGGTACACACTATGTATTGCATGAAAAACAACAAATCTATATGCCTTCCTTTTCATAAAGAACTCTTTGTCATTGGAGTGTTCCTTAAAGGAACAATTTGCACTAAATAATGAGGACCTACAACTATTTATGAACCCTTTAATGTTCCCCTTAGTTCGCGGATGACCATTGATATATAACATGTTTTTCTCGTTAAAGTTTCTAGAAGCATAACTGTTCATGCACATACTATACATGGAAATGCTATGTTTTTATTTAACAAAAAAAGGTAATCATACCAAATATAAAGAGGACTGCAAAATGGCATAAGTGCTATTGATTATTTGGGAGAAACAGATACATGTGAAAGGAAAAATAACCCAAGATTTGCAACATCTATTTTAGACTTGGAAATCATATAAATATTACCACAAAAAAAGAATTATGTTCCCACATCAAGCACAAACATGGAATATGACCAAGCACCATAGAAAGAACATTTGTAATAGGTTTGGTATTTACTTTTCAAATGAATAGGAAGAAGGAAGTCATCTCTACCTTCCAACAATTGAATTGAATTTGGTGTGTAAATGGACATTTTTTGATGCAGGAGCATCGCAAGCAGAGGACAACTGGATACACACCGGTGCACATTTTGAAGATATTTTGAATTTTAAATTTGAAGCACTAATGAAATATCTGGAGAGACATAAGTGCTCTTAAATGATTTGGGAATTGTAACACAGATCTTGAGCATTGCTCTCATCTGCCTATTGTAGACAATTAATCTAATCAATGTAAAGTAGTTGTAGGCTTTAGTTCAATTTGATAGCTTAGAGATATAGGAGGGAAAACTCTAGAAATCTCCCTCGTATGTATTGTATTGTATCATTATTCTCAATTGTAAGAGTAGAGAGTTGTAGATAAAGAGCATAGGAGAGAAGAGAAGAACATAGATTGTAGAAGTTGTATAAGAAGATAGTTGTTGTTATAGAAACCATGTACAAAAGCACTTGAGTTAATATAAGAATTCTTTGACTCAATTTCATGGTGTTGCTATGAATACTATTTGCATCTATTGAATGGTATGTTTACAGTTTGCTTATATGCTCTGCTATGCATTTGTTTCAATTCTTATGTGTATGATATCATGTTGAATGTATGAAGTCTGTGAGAGGGAGAGTATGAGTTTCAATTGTTTCTCTTCCTGAGAATTCCTGCAAGGAGTGCATTGAAAAGATTCTGAGTTTTACCTCAGAAAATCTTAGGAGAGATAGAGTTGTTCTTATACCAATAGGAGTGAAAATATAGCACAGAGCCATGCAAGGTGTGCGTAGGTCTGGTTGAAGTCTTAGACTTTTCCAACCCAAGTGAGGGGTTGAAGGACTTCTGTCACAAGGAGTGCGTAGAGGTGGAAGACATCAGATAATCAATGATTATCGTGAAGGCTGCAAGGAGTGTGTGCATGATTCCTTAGAATCCTTGAGTTTTCATCAAGAATAAAGCTCAGGAAGGATAGAGACTTCAAAGAGTTTGAAGAAAGGACGAGGGTTGAAATTACCTCGCAGAAACCAAGCTCAGGAAGAAGAACGCCAAGCTATTTGGCCAGGATTCTTTGAGAACTTGAACGGATGGTTGAGTTTCTCAGAGGGAGAAACACCAATTTTTCGTGGACTTTTGAATCTAGTGGATCAGTGGGAAGGTTAAGGCTGAGTGTCTTTTAACACTCGTAAACCCAGGAGGATTAACAACCGTTAGATATGAATCAACGAGCACCGTTGATTGTGTTGGAAAATTTAGTTAACAGACAGCGAACACAATGCTTGTCATTGATGGCAACAGTGAAGATGACAGGCAAACAGGCAAACAAAAGACAAGTTCAGAGAGGTGAATGATCGAAAGCAGTGAATGATCGAAGGCAAGGAATGAGTGAAAGGTTGAAGAAGAATCTCTGATCGTTGAAGAGGGAGACAGATCTCAGTCGTCATATCCGAGCGCAGAGCCCGACCATCATCGGATCAAGGATAACCTGCACGCTCTTTAAAGTGCAAGGAGAAGTGGGTGTAATCACAATATGCAAAATCGCGATGAAATCTGAGTTGTCAGATCAAGCCTTGATCTGGACCGTTAATTCTAGTCTGTATCGGGGATTGGGACTTTGAAGTGACAAGAACACTTGACATCGAAAACCCCGATTTCGTGATATGCGATATCACGATTCAATCGCAACCATTGAATCGAGAATGAGATCTGGATCGTTGATTTTCTTCATGGAGTTTCGGGGATCGCGAATTCAAAAGGCAAAGAACACAATGCAACGAAAACCCCGATTTCGCGATATGTGATATCGCGATTCAATCGCAGCCATTGAATCGAGAATGAGATCTGGACCGTTGATCACAACCTGTGTCGTAGTTTCGGGGATCGCGAATTCAAAAGGAAAAGAACACAATGCAACGAAAACCCCGATTTCGCGATATGCGATATCGTGATTCAATTGCAACCATTGAATCGAGAATGAGATCTGGACCGTTGATCACAGCCTGTGCCGGAGTTTCGAGGATTGTGAATTCAAAAGGCAAAGAACACAATGCAACGAAAATTCTGATTTCGCGATATGCGATATCGCGACTCAATGGTAGCCGTTGAGTCAAGGTCATACCTGGACCGTTGATCATAGCCTGTGTCGGAGTTTCGCGGATCGTGAATTCAAAAGGCAAAGAACAAAATGCAACGAGAATTCCGATTTCGCGATGAGTGAATTCCCGACTTAATATGAACCGTCAGATCTAGAAATAATCTGGATCATTGATTTGGTTTCATTACAGAATGTCGGAGATCGGGTTTTGGTATTGACAAGAATTTTGAACATCAGGCATTACGATTTTGCGATATGCGAAATCGCGAAAGTGCCTTTCACATAAAACCTTGGTCAGAGCTCTTGGTCACGGGAAGAGAAGGTGTCAGTCCAGATAAGCTCCATTTCGGAGTTTCAGAGATCGCGATGTGAAAGTGTCGAGAAACTTGGGCAAAGAAATGCCGAAAACTGATTTAAAAGGAAAGAATAATAAAGGTCATTCAACGGTGCGGATAAGATTTGAATGTGATCTGAGGGTTGTTGTTCTTCTCACACATTAACGCTTCAGTTATGAATCTGTTAAGAGAAACAAACTCATGATGACAAATCGGTTAGCATTTCATTTGCTAGGACATGTGTTCTTGTTTTGACTGAGGGAAGGTGAAGTGGAACCGTCGGGAAGGTATGCATAAAAGAAGATGAGACAGATTGTGCAAGGTTGGCTGTTCTGGAGGAAAACGAATGAAACTGTAAGAAAGGAAAAAGGAGAGGATGCGCAATATGAAATTGAGCATATGTGTAGAGTGAGATAAAAATCAGAGCAGAATAACAAAGCAAGTTGAAGCAGAGTAGAATGACAGAAAAAGTTGATGCAGAGCAGACCTGCTGAACAGACAGTGGAAGAGGAGAATTGCAGAATAGTTTGAAGAAGATCAGACTTATAGAACAGAAAAAGACTGGTAAGAACTTATTTATCTGTGTATTCATTATTTGATGTGCTAGGGTGGAAGGGAGGTGCTCGGGAGGATTTTTGTCCTCAGAGGTTCAAGTGGGAGCTTGAACACAGGAAGTTGTAGCTTCCATCTGGTTGAAGCCAGAGAAACTAGGGTGGCAGGGTGGTGCTAGGGAGAACAAGTGTATACTGTTATACAGGTTGGAGCCTGTGTAACTGGAAGTTGGTGCTTCCATCTTGTTGGTGCTGGAACATTCAGGAAGTTGGTGCTTCCATCCAATTGGTGCTGGAATATTCAGGGAGTTGGCGCTAGAGAAACCAGAGAGTTGGTGCTCTCAAACAAGTTGCATCTTGTAAAATAGAGGTAGCAGCCTCACATTGAGTTGGTGCTCAATTGTAAATGATGTACAGAACTGAAAAAGACCCCCTATCATTTCAAATAAGAAGAGGTTTTCTCCCTTTATGGGTTTCCTCGTGAAAATATGTCTCTGTGTGTACTTTATGTGTGACTGATGGTCTTTACTTTTACTGTCCATATGTTGTATATTGTTGATGACCACATGAAGAA